>JAHWFP010190665.1:51439-174518 GCA_023313725.1 Lithobius niger
TGCTGCCTTGAACTGTGTGAATTAGAATTCTGTCGTGTGCTGTCTTACACTGTGCGAATTAACATTCTGCCGTTCGTTGTACTGAACTGTGTGAATTAGCATTCATCGTGCACTGTCTTGAACTGTGTGAATTAGCATTCTGTCGTGTGCTGTCTTGAACTGCGTGAATTAGCATGATGTTGTGCAATTAGCTGGCGCCGTAATTCACTAAAATATTGGGTGAACTTTGAGTAATTAATGAAACAAAGCCAGGTGCAAAACAAGTAATAAAATCATAAAATCAAATAAACCTATAATTCGACATCACAGTAAAAAAGTGTTGGGATGGGCGGTTCTACAATCTTATAATCCCAGGCTTGTCAAACTAAACTAAGTCGGGGTTATTATTTAACATTTTAAAAATTTGGCTCATATGTGGGGTACAACGATCTCATAAAATACCCCAATTCAACCCAAAATCCCACTAAGTACACGCACACGCACACACACACAAAAATAGCAAAACAATTACAAAACTTAAAAAAAAAAAACATTATTACGTCAGGGGAGAAAAGGAGGTGCGTTCTTAATGCAGTCTAGTCGCTTGCCCATTTAACGATTTGACTTTTTAATTATACAATTATACCTTATAATGATACAGTAATACATAAAATTAAAATGCTTCAATTAAATCAATTAATTGTATGTATGTTGCTCGGACATAAGTCACATGAAGACGATCAGACGAAAAGATATTGACTTGCCTCCTTTTTTTACTTTTATCATTTTTGTTAATAATATTTTTATTTTTTATTTCCTGCCCTAATGTGCCACACCATAAACCAACGAAGAATAACATACCAAAAAAAATTATAAATACTAAACAAGAGCAAAGGAAAATACGAAAAGAATGAAAGAAAAATCAAATGCAAGACTAATCTCACGTATAAGATTTTACACACTCTTGTAGATGTCGACCTACCGTTTTTGATCGCGCACAGCACATATACTGTACTCGAGGACATGACTGGAAGCTAATCGTTCCCCTCTCGCGTCTTGACTGCCGCCTGCATTTCTTTTCGGACCGAGTGGTACCCATTTGGAACGCCCAACATGCCAGCACCGTGTCTGCCCAGTCGATAGCGTGTTTCCGAGGACAATTTAAAAACGAAAATTTAAACATTTTTCTAAGTCGTCCACTATCTTGATCTCCTAAAGAAATACTGCTTCTTTTAAACTCCTGGGAATGGTGTCAGCGGCTCACCGCCCTTCCGTATCCCTTCCACTTTGGTGGTGGAATAAACTGTAATTTATATTTATTTATATAACGAATGAAATAATTCGCTGTATTGGATTGTAGAATAATTAGTTCTCTATAGGTGGTTTTGATTACACTAATAACTTTGCATGTCGAACCGGTTATTTTACCGAATTTTAAACCCACGTTTAAGATGCTAATCGGCTTCCCTTTAAAACTTTTACTGCTACACTCAACCTGTTTCTAAGAAAGATTTTTTTTTTTTAATGCTCGAGACCAAAAATCGATGTAGATGGGAATTAGCTTTAAAGCTTTGGGTTTTTTAGAGAGCAAATCCTGTTAATAATCTTGTTAAGAAGTTCGATTTTTTCCTGTCCGTAATGCTTCAGTAAAAATTGCTCCAAGCTCAAGGTTACTTACGTAAATTACAGAAATTTAAACATAGATGAATGAAACTTCAGTGAGTAGATAGATAATAAGAAAAATTCCTCGGATGCTACGACTATTGTTTGTTTGTTTGGGTACCAGACAATTTGCTCCTGCAACAATTTTATCCACGACAATTCGGTCTCAAAAAAAAGCGGCAACCTACGACAATTTGGTACCAAGCTATCATGTTAAAATCTTTGAAAAATAAAATAAAAACAGATAAATAAAATGTAAGGACATGAGCAATGCTAGTTAATAATTGCGGAATTGTTTACTGGCTAGGTTTCGTAGAGTGTATAGAGTAGTAGCAATCATTGCTGGAATTTTCACATTTTGTGTCGTATGTTCGGTCGGAAGTTCTCCCCGTTCTGTACATACCAAGCCCCCCCCCCCGTCTCGCAGAGGCTTGTGTCTTTTACTAAGAGCAAAACAGGAAAACTTGTTGGTTTCTACGTTGCTCCTACCTGCATACATAAAAAAGAACTGGTGAATCAGTTTACAAAGCCTCTACCCATTTAACTGAACTCCATCTTTCTACAAATTAAAGAAAAATAGGACAAAATTTTGGGGTTTGGAATTTAAAGCTTGTATGATTTGGATTTTAGTTGATATAATATGCTCCCTGTATACCAAAATAGTCAACTTAACTTCATGGCTGGTTTGCAAACGAAAGCACGGCTCAAATTGTAAACAGATTATACAATACTTCATGGAGCCCACCTTTTCCTTTTATTTATATAAATCTACTCTGCCACTCTGCCGAATTCATTTTTTTTTGGGGGGCAGGACGGATATTTTGTACGGATTAAACATTATACGGACCCGAATTGTCACAGTTACCTAATTGTTGGAGACCGAATTGTCTGGGACCGAATTGTCATGGACCCGCATTATTTAGAAAGTGAAACTATTTTGGATTACGGCCAGCTGACAATGAACAGTACTAAGGCTCATGTTCGGACATGTTTCTTGACTCCGGCTCAGAGGAGTCCTAACTCGTGCAGACCCTAGGTGGTCATTTTCTGAACTTCCACTCAAGTCTTCCTTGGCTGAAGATTCCTTAGCCAAGGAACTCTTGAGGAGGCAACCCTGCAATCCTTTAGTTTTCCGAGGACATAAACCCTTAATAATTTGTCCTTAATGGGAGCTGAAATGAAACCACTTGAGTCATTATTGTGAGGAACCATTTACGTGCTAACAGATTTACAGTCGTTGAAACTACGACAAAATAGTGTTGCAAAGACGAAAATAGATTTATTTATATGTTTGCTTGAGATGCAACAAAATAGGAGTGGAAACGGGCAAGAATCCATCCTTACGACCAGGGTAGAGTATATAGGTAATGCCACTCTTACTCTGCCAATAGTCTACATTTGGGTGAAACTAGTACCTACCACCAGAGAGTGTCGTCATCAATGCAACCGAATGGTAGGCATCACTGCTAAAATTTACGTTCCTGAGATACGGTTTGAAATCAAATTGTAAACTTAAACCCAGCATAAAATCTAAATCTGTAGTTCTTCGACCCGAAAGGTCTCTAAACCTTAACATCTACATTTGGTAGCCCCAACTGGATCCTCCTTTCGAGATTTACCTTTTTACTACCGCTAAACGTGGCATTTTTCTTTTGAGATAGCGCTTTGTTTTCACTGATGTATAGCATTGATCTTTCAAAAGAAATACACGGCTTTCTCTCATCTTTTCGAAGTATAAATAAAATGTTGACGTAACTAGCAATTTCCTTTTTTTTAATTCAGAATCCTGAATTATTATTTTTACAAATATTCTTGCTCTAGCTGCGAATTGATGCATAAAACAGACATTTCTAATAATTTTTTTTCTACGAGTTCCTCGGCATAAACTGGACTTATTTAATCTCTCAATTTAACCTGGCAACACTTAAAGTATTAAGTTTTTCCTTAAGGATGGCTTTCTTTTCACGCCTTCCTCCCCCCAACCCCGAACCTCATACTTAACGGAAGTGCTTAAAACCAGTTTAGTTTCTTGGACAAAAGTACAATCTTTATTACTCTGCTGTTGTGTCTTTAATGATCCAAAGCTCGTTAGGCACAGAATAGTTATTTTCAAAAATGGATATTGTAAAACACGTGGCCCTCTAAAGAGTGTGGCGCCGTTGCAGCGTTACTTTCCCTCATTTCATAACCCCCTCTCTACCTAAAATGAATGGGTTGCGCCGAGTATATATTTTTTTTCTTTTTTCCTCCTCTTTCAGAATTCGTTGAGCGCCGAAATTGCAGCGGAGCGCACAGATGCGGCGTTTTGCTCAAAAAGAAAAATAAACTCGTTACTGCACAATGGAATTAAAAGAGTGTGACAACAAAGCACCACGGGATAAAATGAAAAGGGGGGAAACGATGGAAAAAAGATGGGAAAAGAATAATAATTTGCCTGCCATAATCTACAATCATGTTCCTCAAGAAACGAGAATGTTCTGACAAACGACGTTACCATAATTAGAGATGCATGGCAGGATGGTGAGGCTTTCCTTCGGTCTACCGACGTGAGACTAGCGGTCAACCGGCTTATTAATATGGTAAGATATTTATGAATGACGTTAACTTGAGGCAACTTTAAAGCGTGAACGTTTTGCTCGACTGGCCAGAGTAAATTGCGTGTAATAAAAGTAGCCGTAAGGGTCAACAGGGCTGCCTCTTTCTATCACGGGGTTTTTATTGTTGAAAGGAGGTCGTTGGAATGAAATGGCCGAATTAACGTCCTACAGAAGTACAGTCTAGAACGGTGCTGGAGTACTATACGGAATCAGTATAAAATCGCTTAAATTTTCAGTTTATATCACCAGAATCTTCGACATATTTGGATCATACTCAGCAAAACGCTTTAATTGGTTGAGAACTCGGAAAAAGTACACCTGTAGGTGTTAACAGGCTGTCAAACATTCACGTTTCTGAAAAGCGGAGTTGCGCAGAATGAGCAAGAAAAGCATTGTTTTGCTTTTCAACGTAGTTCTCCCTTTTTTCTGTATATGAATGGTAGAGGAAGGAATGATATGAAAGGAAGGACACGCCAACACAATGATTATTAGCGTCCATACTTTGACAAATGGTGCCTAATTTAGGCGTACAGTGCAAAATAAATGGAGCTAAAATGCTACGTATAAGGAATCATAAAAACATAAAAATTGGTTACGAAGGACATTGGAACTTATATAAATTCCTACGCAGGCTGCGAACGTCCGGGGTAGTTGTTTCATGCGCATTGCATGTGGGCCTAAATTACATCGTATTGTATCATTCGCAACTAATTAAGATCCTTGGAGGTATGATTTTGATCAACCTGCTTTTTTTCGATCTCTCTACACACGCACATGCAACCAGAGGCCACAGATGGAAATTGATAGCCCAGGGCTCACGTCTTGAATGTAAAAAAAAAATGTTCTGTCCACATTATACCAGTGTGGTACAACTTAGTGTTGAAACAGTTAATATGGGCACTGTGTGTGTCTGGATTGCATAGAATGTTGAAGGCTCAACCTTTGGAAAGTATTTTGAAGAGGTTTTAAAAAAATGGTTTTAAAAAAACCTTTCGCTGTTGGCCCCGCTTTATTAAAAATCCTCCTCTCATGATTCAAGTAGGTCCGGTGTAAGTGGCTCACCACCCTTCCAGTAGCCCTCCATATGAATGAGTAAATTGTTATATGATTATATTACTAAATTACTAAAATACTAAAGAGCGAGCTCTGTATCCGGGTTCCGAAGACTTGGACACCGATCGATTTGATCAGTTCCTGAATCGACTACCAGGAGTACTGCATAAAGACCATCAAAACCATAAACATATGAAAATATTCCCTCCACAGGAGAAGTATTAGAGGTGGAAAGCCCTTCTGTTATCCTTCCACTAACTGTGGTAAGTTTGATTATAGTTTATTATGTGGTTTATTTTGAACACGTGTGATGATTGTTGAGAAGTTTGCAATCGATGGCCTTCATAACAATTAGTCAAAGGTCATCAGTCCGTGATCAATCAATGCACCCCCCCCCCCCATCCTCACCCCTCATCCCTCATCACGTCACCTACCCTGTATATCTTTCCCTGACAAACAGTTAGTCTTTATTTTGGGTGGGGGGGGGGGGAGATTGAGTGAGGCGTTAGTTTTGCTCTCCCAATGGACATGGGAAGAAGCTTTACCAATCCTGCCAGGTGGTGTTGTAAGTCTGTCTTTCACCTGGAGGAAATTGTGGACTTGGCGCGCGTGCCCTCCACGTGCAGCCACTCCTTAATAAGAGGGAGAAAAGACAGAAAGGAATAAGTCGTAGCTCGCGACGACGAAAAGTCGATTTCCAAGGCTATTTTAGTTGCAAATTGTTATCAAAAAACAAAAAGTGGAAGGATTTGGCGACGTTGCTTTTAGGCCAAGACAGAACAAAAGAGAAAGTAGTTTTTTCCTTTTGCTTCTACAACACGTCCCAAAGGCTTAAAAATCCTTTGACGTTCTTGGAAACAATTACCATGTTGCTTTTTTTTGTGTGTGTATGTGTATGTGTGTGTGTATGGGGGGGGGGGGGGAAGAGAAGAGGGGCAAGGGAGAGCCAAGAAGCATTGTTTCTTACAGAAAGTCGTCCAAAACTTGGAAAATAAAATTACTGCGTGCAAACAACGCAAATCGAATCTCAAGATGGAAATTGAAAAATAAGTCTTTCCACGAGAAATTACTTCTCTAGTTCTAAAGAGTCGGTACAATTCTAAGTAGGTGGGGGGGATGGGGTGGGGTGGGGGTTCTGCATCAATCAAGTAAGCAGAAAGAAAATACCTTTGTCCCTAAATAATAATGCACATGTGACGCTATACGTGTGTGTCCTTTACCCATTTTAGTATTTTGCTCTGCACTTGAAGGAAGTTAGTGTGTCTGGAATCTGGATGTTTACAAATTTTTAAATCAAATATTTGAATTTAAAAATTTTCTTCGGCGGAACAGTGTGAAATATTAAATTTGTTTAAAAAAAAGAAAAAATTCACAGTTCACGTGAATAACACAATCGTTACCATGGCAATGCATAATTTAATGTTTTAAACAGCTAATAGTTAACAGTCCAACACACTACATTTTGTGAAAAAAAAAATCGAAACCCTGTATCCTAGAAAAATAAGACCCAGGTTAAAAAAAATTTATAAATTTACATAGCAAATTCCTGACATTTGAAGGGGGTCAATTTACGAAAAATTCAAAAAAAATCGAAAAATACCGACAAGCTGCTTTAGAATTTTTTAATTCAAGATATTTATCAGCAGAGCATAAAAAGAGAAGAAGCATTTATTTTAATCATGTTCTGGTAAATGCTATTTGCTAATGCGAATGTTAATTTACCATTATCTTGCAAATAGCAATTCAACGATCCACACCTTACTGTGGCCATTTAAAGTGTATGACCGTCTGCTTGTAGAATATGCCAGTTCCGTTTGGTCCCCTTTTCTTCGAGGAGAGATTCTTAGGTTTGAAAGAGTGCAGAAAGTGTTTAGTAAACTTCTCCCGCGGCACCAAAATATACTATATGCGACCAGGCTGAAATTTGGGGGAAGGGGGGGGGTTGAGGCGTAATGCAGTGTCGACGACGAGGTCATTAGCGCCAGCCTCAGTCACAGTGCAGTGGTCGGGTTGTCACTTAGTCTCCATCGTAACCTTTGAACCAAGTGTCTAATTCATTTCTAATTTTCCACCCTCATGTTATGCCCTCTTTAAGGATTTGAGTTCGTGATACATGTGGGCGATTAATAGGTTTCAGTGATTTAGACTTTCAAACATCAAAATTAATTAATCAGCAATCACTAGTACCCGTGAATGAAAGGCATAAAACGAGAGGGCACTGCAACACTCACATCAAGGGTTGGAACTAACTGTGGAAAGGTCCTCCATCTGTTTGAGAGTCATTAAACCGTGGAGCTGCCTTCCGAAACACGTTGTGCGGGCTTCCTCTTTCAGAACCTTCAAGAGACGCATTGATGAACTCTGTAATCTGCAGAAGGCTTTATTTTCACATGCTGGGCATGTGCGAGCAATTCGGCTAATAATAGTTTATTAAATACACACAAAAATACACACAAATAGTTTGAGTTGTAATTACTTTTAAGGAAAAATAAAATCAAAAGTTGTTGTGCAACGAAATGACGGCGTATAAAATGGACACGTAAAGTATAAAAGAAAGACCTAAAGACAAGAGAAAATTAGAGAAAAATTCATCCCATTCACCAATTGAACAAGCTTTTACGGCTTTTTAGCCATGTTTAAATTTGTTTTATTTTATACGAAGATTCTATGATTACATGAAGAGTATTCCAAATGGGTTTGCATCTGCACGTATTTAAATCCTACGATGTATAGGTGCTACGGTTTTCAATAAATAAATAAATAAAACCCAAAACGGCATCCAAACAGTGATGTAGTGTAGGAGATGGGAAAAATCAAAAATTCCCAATGGACACCGCGAGCTTTAAGAGGGGTTACCGATGATATGAGAAAAGTGAGCAAGAACATCATACGAACAGAACGACGGTTGGAATGTCGCGACTGACATAAGAATTAAATACAAACATCTGAGAATCAGTTTAAACATTAGATGGTTAATGATTGGCGTAACACTTAATCTGTATCTGCATGCTGATGGTCAAATCCTTTGTAACACACATCTAAGTGGGCAACCCAGGGTTTTTTACTTTTATACATTTAATTCATAAAAAAAACTGTAAGTCATTTCACTTTTTCCAGTTACAGGCCAAAAATACTTTCATATGGAAAGTTCGGTTTCCGTTAAAGGTACTAAGCTCAAGTAACGACCTAACAGATATATCTAATCAATGGTAATAATGAATGAGAATTGACTCTTTGAACTCCCCAGGCATAAGTTGACGCATTCTCCACAGTCACTGATGCAAACTGACCCACCATTCTTTGAAGTTGGCCCTGTAACCTGGACAAGGGGCCACAGTTAAAAACTAATTTTCAAAAAGCAAGACTGGATTGTAGACAAAATTCTTCGTTGTGAGGGTTGTCCCAGAGTGGAGTTCACTGGATGAAAAAGTATGATCCGCCTCTGTCAACAGCTTTACAAAAATTTTAAGTTCAAATGACTTGTCCAAATTTTTAGAGACCAGAGTATTGTAAGGTAAATTTCTGAGTACCACTTCATGCAATATAAGGTGAGTATTAGTAACCTGCAAGTTCTTTCCAGATCTGTTTTTTCCCGTTGCAACAAACCCTATTATTATTATTATTAACTTGGAAGTGGGCATATTATATTATATTATATTATATTATATTATATTATATTATATTATATTATATTATATTATATTATATGTGAAACTAAGGAGGCTAACTACCTCCCCTTCCCCCGACACTACAATTCGAGCCAGGCTAAATTCACACATTAAAAAAAAAAACCAGCATTTGAACCTAGATTTGTGTAAGTATTCCAACCCACCTTTAAGCTGAACAAAATCTAAAATAAACGATAGCTTCAGCTTGGCAAGGATGCGAATGAAAACCAAAGCAGGACACCATTTTCTTCCCCTACGTCTTAAATTGTGCAATTAATTTGAATTTTTCTACGTTTCCTCCAGGAGCAACGTCCCTAATTATTTTAGATAACATGGGAAACATTTGTTTGTCTCCCGAATGTATGTGTCGGTATGTTATGGCAAGCCGCAGGCAAAAACGCTTAACTCATTCTGGCCAGCACCAAATTGAGGTAATTTGGCGGGAAACGTGAATTTAGTTGAAATAAATAATTGGACGTTGAAATTATGTCCGTGCCACTGCAACTAATGAAGTTGCTAAAATTTATAACATTATCCAAGGATTAATTAGATAATTCCTATCTAATTAAGAATAATCCAATACTAATTTTTTTGGGGGGGATGTGGGATTCTAAACGACATCATCGTAGCATTTGATGATAATCGGGTATTTCTAATTCTTGTACCAGTAAAAACACCTCGAAAATGAGCAGACAATTCGGCTCGGTACAAAACAGACATCTTACAATTTATTTCTGCTCTGCTTATTGTGAAACAGAGGAAAGGCGTGTTTCCTGCTACAGTGGGATGCGCCGAATTTTCTGTTTTCTGTATCCATGATGTCTGTTGATTCGTAGGCTTAGGGCCCCCACGGTCATTTAATATTTTCCTTGTATGTTTAACCCCTACTGAGTATCTTCAGCCTATTATTTGGTCAGATATCTTCTGGGCAGTCCAGTGCCGCCATCACTTCTTCAAAATCCCCTCTCTGGTTCAAAAGTTTATTGCAGTGCAGGCCATTCACTGTCCGTTAAAGTTTAATCATATCAAAAACCAAAACTGGTAAAAGGGGCCGCCAAGTTCCGAATGGTTCGGCCCTTCAAAGGAGTGATATCAACACACTAAAACATTCGCCAAGTTAATCGCACCGCTTAATAGTTCGAAGGTTAAATGAAAATTAGAACATTGCTACTTTCGGTAGCAATGTTCAAGTTTTCATTTAACGTCCGAAGTATTATTCGGTGCGATTAAGTTGGCGAAAGTTTTCGTGTGTTGGTATGCAGTTCGTATTGTACTGCACCAATTCGTCCAATTTCATAGCTGGAAGCCTCCCCGTTATCTCGGTATCGATGAATAATCACCCTATGGGATTTAACATAGGTATGAGCGAATTAGCTAGTTAACACATTTACAACGTTATTGAGTCAGATTTTGCATTGAAAGCAGCTTAGCTGGCATTCCTACACGAGTTAATTTTTGTCAGGTGGGTCATTGCTGTCAATGTCAACACAATTTAAGCTTTTGTACCGCATTAGTATTTTTCCCCAAGTACCTGAAATATGCCCAACTATGCTTCATGATATAAGACACTGACGCTATGGCGCCGCGCTACAATGGTTTACAACCACGACAATATAAATGATGTGATGTTTGTTGTGATGATTGTTGCCTAACTTGGCGCGACACACTAGCGTGTGTCTAGATATTATATTAACAACCAACCAACAATTAACTTAAAACTCTTCCCAAAGAAATTTTTACGCGTTTAAACTTTCGAACTTCATAGTCAATATATATAATGGCCACTAGTAGATCTAGGTGTAGATCCATAGAGATATAATTTGTAAATTTTTGTCAATTAAGTTACGCCTCGCACACGTCCTTTCAAATACAAACTTCACATTAATGAAATTGGTGGAATCAGCCAAAAGAGCTGCATTTCACAGCTCAGAAACAGGGCAAATAAGTGGAATTAGCCAGAAATCCACCAAAAGAGCTGCATTTCAGTGAAAACAACCCAACAGAATTTGTAATCCTCTTTGTGTATGTCAGTATGTAGCGGAATTACTGGTTAAACGTGAACGACATGGACCACCACGTTAAAACAGGGCGGAAAGCAAATGGGGGCTCCATTAGTGGTAATAAAAATAAATGTAAACCTATTTCCGTTCCCTTTTGGAATTACATATCAGACTGCCTGAGCGGTAATTAAACCCTCGACCTCCGAGACCAAATGGCTGAAAAAGTAACCATGTGAAAAAAAAATACACCTAAAAGTACGACGCATTGGATCATAAACACCTTTTAATTTTAATTGGACGCACGGAAAAAGTACTCCTGTACGTGTTAAAAGGCTGAAACATTCGCGTTTCTGAAGAATGGAAGTGGGCGGATTGAGCGAGCAAAGTTTTACATTGAAAAGTAAAACAGTGCTTTGCTCGACCAATAGCGCTGTTTTACTTTTCATTGTAAGACTTCCAATTTTTACTGTACATGAACGGTAGAAGGAAAAAAGGATATGAAAGAAAGGACACATCAACACAATGGTTATTAGCGCCCATGCTTTGACAAATGGTGCCTAATTTAGGCAAACAGTGCAGAACAAATACAGCTGAAAAGCTACACGGAATTGACTATTTGAAAAATGTGGAGGGGGAGAAAAAGATGACAAGTAGGTGGAAGTGGGTGCACGTGCAGCTAAAGAGCTACAGAGAATAAACGTCATGCAAAAGGAATATAATGAACGAATTGTGAGCAATAACTGTAATTAGGTTGCTCCCTCATGATCAGTACATCGATTTTGTGATGTTCTGGGGATCATATAAGCTATTGAAGCATGGGTCGACGCCAGTAGAATAAGTGAAGCAATATGGCTAGATGATGTGAACGAAATAACAACGACCAAAACGGAAAGACAGTGTAGAGCACATAAACTACACAATTTGCGACGTTTTGAAGCAAGCCCTGCTACGTTATCAAGCGACAAAATATATGGATAAGAAGCCAAAGTCGAGTTAAAACACTTTAAAATCCATTAAAACGGAAAAACTCAAAGTGCATGAATAACTCTTTTCGGATTTTAAGTGTTAACTTGACTTTGGCCTTCGTCACCGTGCGAGTGCTGCTTGATAACGTAGCGGGTATTGTTTCGAAACGTCGCCAATTGTGTGTTTTATGTGCTATGTACTAGTTTTCCATTTTGATAGGTAACCTCTTAATGCTTATACTATTTTACAGAAATACCGAGACTTCCCGTAAAGCTAAGTTTCTTTCAGCGATTAATGTAATCAGTATTGTCAATGGGAGGGCCAGTTATGCTGACTGTTAGCTTCGGTAAAACATCCAGCAAGAGCTGTTATTACCGATTCAACGTAAGCACGGACCTAAGGGGTCCCAGAAACGAAGATACAACAAGCGACAAAACCATAAGGTCAGTTTCCGCTACGAAAATAGGCCATCTACCTGTATTTTTCTTCGCTACGGGGACGAATTTTATTTTAGTGAGGGTGACAGAGTGACAGGTTTTGTTTTCGTTGCGATGTATTGTTCAAAGACCCACGAGATTTGACGCCATTCATCTCCCTTGCTCGTCAACCATTTTCGCAGCAACGAGAAACAGAAGCAAAACAATCTAGAGAACGGAGAGCAAAAAGACAATTTATTGTGCCAAGACGACGGGTCTATGAAGCACGCGTCGCATAGCAGATGAGGTCTTCCCATCTGTACGCCCTCCTCCCCCCCCCAACCATACCACTTCCCCCCCAAACTCTTTTCGCACCAACCCATCTGCGAAATAACTCGTCGTAGGTTGGCCCGAAACGAGGCAGACCTGCTTGCTACTGACATAGACTTTTCTTCATTCATACAGGGCCAAGTCGAGCGCACAATATACAGTTCCGACAAAGTTGTGCCGTTAAAAATTTAATATTCGTTTCACTCTTGATGTTCTCCTTTTTTTTTATACATATTTTGGCATGATCGTAGAAGCTGCACTAACATTAAACGGCACCTCTATTCCAGATGTCTATCTTTTTTTTTTTTTAATATCAGGATGACTGGAGGCAGTTGGAAACTCTATGATCCGTTGTGATGCTGGCAGATATTGACTTGTTGCGTTGTTTAATAGCGACAACTAAGTTGCCCAACATCAAGTAAGTCTTCACGTAACGGAACGAAAACAAAAACAAAAGTAACGATAAACACAGAAAGAAAAGTTTATTTATATTTTTTAGTCATAACTTTGTCTATTCATTCTGCAACCACGGACTTTTTTTTACAAGATATTGGTGAGCGACTCTGACGACTCACCGTGAGGAGGTGGTGAGGCCCGTTTGCGCATTGGTCACACTCGACTTACTCACTGTTTCCTTTTGCGAGGGGTTGACCCTCCTGAATGTTATTGGTGTCGGCGGCCACTTACGGTCCGGCACTTCCTTGTTGATTGTTGCCATCTTGATGGTTTTCGTCGTCGTTTCCATCATCCGCATGACATTGTGCGTCAGTTGGGCGATAAGTCTGTCCTCCTGTCCGGTGTTTTTCAATTTTTGCAGGAGGTACAGATGTATGACAAGATTTAGATTAGGGGTTTGAATAACATCTCTGTAATGTGTGGTGCAGTGGCAACCCGGACCACTGCACTGTGACTGAGGTTGGCGCTAATGACCAAGCTGTCGACGCGCCATTAAGCCTCAATCCCCCCCCCCCTCTGACGAACAAACAATGGAAAAGATGGTAATGTTATGATGGTGTTTCTTCACTCGGTCGAGCACTACCACATTGTGCACTCTTAATGCACATTGTCTTCAGCAGTAGTGTGCGTAGACCCCCTAGAGGGTGGGGGAAGAAACAGGGGGAATTGAGGCTTAATGATCCGTCGACATTTAATTCATTAGTGCCATCCTCAGTCACAGTGCAGTGGTCCGGGTAGCCACTGCGCCAAGCATTACACAAATGTTAAAGCAACACCCGGCCTGCCTTATAACAGCCACGCACAGTCATGTGTCCGCGCGCTGCCATCGTGAGATTCGGCGTAGTAATACTATAACGTCAATTCCGCCGTCGTGTTCTCGTGATCACGTGAACGACACGGATCGACGTCTGGCCTAGTAGACGAATTGCTCGTCACGTGACAGCATTGGCGCAAAAACTGTGTCGTCACAACAGGAAACAATGAAACATCACGGTTATTGTAAGCACGCAAAGGATCATATACGTGCGGGACGCAGTAAATAAAGTTACCAATGTTCAACAAAAAATCTCGTTGACGCTACATTTTAAAACGGATTTTTAGCTAGGGATTGACTAACGGTACGTAAATAAAACTTTGTGGCAGTACTTGATGTGGTGGATCGAGAAAAATGGCGCTAAGAGGAATGTCCTTTTAAACAAACTATTTTATCACACATCTGTACGTCATGCAAAAATTAATAAAATCTCATCGCCCAAATGATACGAGGGAAGGGACAACTTTATTAAAAGAGTACAGTATAGTGGACATTTTTTTTGGGTGGCTTTTTTTTTGGGCTATTAATAACTTTAGTTGGACACCATTCTGGAAAAATGTGTCAAGCCACATAAACATATTGTTGAGATAACGAGCGTTAATGTTCTTTATTCATTAAAAAACAGTGTTGTAGTAGCATTACTGTTCTTCTATATAAAAAAAAAACATACAGTAATGCTACTACGACACTGTATTTTTTAATGAATAAGAACTCGTTTTCTCAAAAATATGTTTATGTGGCTTGACACATTTTTGCAGAACGGCGTCCAGTTTTACTTCTCACTTAAGTTTTTAACTCTCACTAGTGTTTCATGCACTTCATTGTTTTAACTTATGACATTCGGGCTGGATACAAGCGGCCTTCCGGAGTCCTTTCCTGACCTCCGTGCAGCCAACCATTCATTTATATTATAAATAACATTAAAAAAAATAACTATAAAAATCGTAACTGCCACGTGGCTGCAAATTAAGAAACCAAACGCCTCCTTCGTTTGTTCGCAAAAAACCACGACTGGTGAGTCCTCGTACCAACATGAGGCCAGCATGTGGTCACATCACTGTTGTCGAACTTAACAATATTGGGACTCCCTGAAGCTGCGAGACTGATGTGACAGTAGATTCATAATAGTTTTGTCCCAAGTTTGAACTACCATGCACCCTACACCTTTGAAAGCGAAGGCTTTTGATTGGTGGATGCAATCCATTGTTGGAAAGCAAATTTCACTTAAACAGTTGCCTCATTAATTTGTTTGGTTATAAATAAGTGGTATCGAGGTTTGGTAATGTGTAATAGTTGATACCAGAAGACCTCACGGACAAATAATTAAGTCGAGACTAACCATTTCCATTTTGGTTCAGTTGTATGATATTAACTAGCAGTTGTGCCCGGCTTCGCCCGGGGGTTTGTTTCGCCAATGGTTGTTTCCCGGTTTTGGGTAGATCTAGCCTAAACGTCGATGGGATAGGCAATTTTGCTTCATGGAATACTCCCCTTTTGATCCCATCCTCTATCTCCCCTACACTTTTCCGCCCATCCTCCAAAAAAAACGTACCTTGTAGGTTCAGTTAATGCGTATTCGTATACTTAAAGGTAACAGACGCATGCCCTCCCAGCCTCCTAGCTTCTTTATTTTCTAAAGAGCATGCTTTCTAAAGAGCTGGGCTATACTAGACGCACTGTCCCACACACGGACGTTTTCCGTTATGCTCCCTCCCCTCACTCCAACGTATTGCTTCAGCTTGAGCGATCTATACCGTGTGAAAAATAGAGGTCCTTTGTGCATGGCGTCATGAAATACTTGCCGCTGAGATGACTGCACAGAGCAAATTGTTAGTCGAGGCAACAATGTGCCAATTTAAACTTTTCAAGGCAACAATATGCCAGTTTCATCTTCTGGCCATAGAATTGACATGCTCGCCCGTTTTGATTGTAGGGGTGGCTGTTGTCGTCGTTTTGCTTTGGGGGTAGTTGGGTTTGGGTAGTTGGGGGTACTTGGGTGGGTGACCGCCTGGGAATCTGGCTGTTGCAGACATAGGGCAGATGACCAGGAGTGGTTAACGCTCGTTAAACCCTTTGAAACCCTTTGGGGGTAGTTTTAAGATTTAGGATTGTAATTGGGCGCATGGTTGACGATCAAGGACTTTGGAATAAAATTCAGTCTTGTCGTGTTTTTGCTAAGAGACTTTGCCTTATAATGTGTATTTTTGTTGTATCTTGCTCGTCCGCTAACGTTACGGCTTGAAGGAAACAGACGATGTACACGACTAGTTAATAATTTCTAAATAATACGCTATATGGTTTGGCGATGGGGAAAAGAAGTTCTGGTCATCAAGTGTGATTGTTTCATTTGAGTATAACAATGCAACTGAATGTCATGACGGGCTTATTGCAAGTCGTTCAACAACCTTATAAAAAGCCCATGATAAGAACTGACGCGTCTTGAAGAGAGAGGGAAAACGCAGTAGTTGCTGCCGTGTGTTTACAAGGAACGACGCACCCGGCAGAAAAAACACCGGAGCCACACCGGGACCGATGACCAAAGAATGGGAGTCTCGCTTGCCAGCTACAACATCACGCCGACACGATGCCCATGAACCAATCGTGCTTCTGCAACAAATCCTGTCGATTCAAAGTTCGCGTCTAATTAAATTCCGTTCGTTGCAGCGAGCATACAAGAAGCCATCGAGGAGCATTTCGATTATTTTGAGAAACTAACGAACTCCTGAAATGCGACCCATATTTCAACTCTAATTAACTGCAAACACAAGACAACCAACAAACGGAGAAGGCTAAACAAACCCGATAGGTGGCACGCGCGGCAGTCTGGCTGCCATCTTTAATTTGACTTTGATGGACTTGGTTTTTATTTAAACTGTCGTTTTGAGGATAAATGGGAAATGTTTGCATTTCTCTTCTCAAATATTAAAATTTACAACGAGTTATTTCCAATAACGAGAAACAACGACCAGTTTAATAAGCATGTAGTTTTAAAAGCGAATCAATTTATAACAAGCTTTAGAAAGTCCACAAAAATCATCGCCTAAATCCGTTGGCAGTAGCTACCGTTCTCATGTTTGCTCAGGTTGGGCATTTGTGCAAATTCCTACTGGTTGGAGGAACAATAACAATGGGCGGAACAATGGATTAAAATCTGTTCTGATCGTATAGGTCAAACCAGGAGTAGCACAAGGTAGGAGGGGGGGGGGGGGATTGAGGCTTAATGGCACGTCGACAGCTAGGTCATTAGCGCCAACCTCAGTCACAGTGCAGTGGTCCGGGTTACCACTGCACCACACACCACTGCACCACAAGGTAGGACCCAAAGAAGAAGTGTTCATTATGCAACTATCCTAACCCATCTCTTTTTCTGGCCATTACCTCATGCTGCCGGATATGGAACTACCAGTCGTAACTATTTTCGGGGATATCCACGTTAAAAATACGCTCTGATGGTTTAATATAATAAACATGTATGAAAGAATATCACTCCTGGTACGCCTAGTCCAGGCGCACGTGTAGTAGCATTTAAACATTCTTGAAGCCAGGCGTTCCACGCCTACTGCTAAGGATTTCGCTGTGTAAACAACAAACGTTCTTGTTTTTCCCCTTTAATGTAACGTTTTATTCATCTTATTTATTAAACTAGCCTCCCTTGAAATTTTGTTAATAATAACAAAATGTATTAACAAATGTATTTTGTTAATAATAAATGTGGAAAACTACTTGCATGTTTTGTACTTGAATGTTTTCACATTCAGCTAAACTTTGTTTGATTAAAACTTGCAAAGGATTCATTCTGTGAATGGTTTCGATCCTGATTATGTGAACTAAAAGGGGTTCCCATCGTTGATCCCAGTGTAAATTCCTTTCATCAGAAAGAGTTGTGAGAGTAAAAATGCACGCGAACATTGGAGAAAGAGAGAGAGGTGGGCATTTATTTCACATTGGTGAGATACAAACGACGAAAAAACACTGCTCAAGACATTGTAGTCTTTTCAAACCCAGCATGTATAATGCAGTAAAACAGCAATATCAACAGTGCAACTACTGATTACGTATTCAAAAGTCAAATGTCGTTTACATGACCACCCCACACATTCCGAGATCCCTAGTCCATTGGAATTCCAGTAATGCACATTTTTGTAGCAACAGAAAATGGTACATCACCCAGAAATGGAATCTGGACTGTTAGCATAACGGAGACACGAGTTAATCAGGGTGCCTTCCACTTAGCACTGTTGTACTCGGAATTCCAAGGGAACCCTTACTAAGTTCGTTTTCATCGTTGGACTGATTTTCTTTCGTTCCCGTTTCGAGGGGGGGGGGGGGATTTAGGGTTTTTGGCGCGTTAACAGCTAGGTTATTAGAGCCACCTTAGTTACAATTCAATCGTCTGGGTCGCCACTGTGCCACACATTACAGAGATCTTAAATAAACCCCAAATCTAGAACCGATCATATATCTGTACCGCCTGCAAAAACTAAAAACCCTGGACAGGAGGACAGACTCATCATTCATTTGACACAGTAAGTATCGCGGAAGATGGGAACAACGATGAACACCATTGAGATGGTGACAATGAACTAGCACACGACAGAACGCAAGTGGCCAGCAATACCAATGACACTCTGCAGAATATCCCACCTCAAAAGGAAGCAGTGTGTAAGGTGGGTATTATCAATACGTAAACGGGCCAGCACCATCTCTTCTCGGTTACCCTGTGCCGAAAAGCCGAGTGCCACTCTTGGGCAGTGCCTTTTATAGGCCGCAACTTATTGCTGTCTTGTTTGTCCCACGAGGATTGCTAAGCAGCATGCAACCTCAGACGTAGTGTGGAAAGGCGTCCGAGGGAACAAGCCTGAGTTCTCTATTGAGAGAACTAAGAACGTACCCTTTCGCTGCCAGGCCTGCGGATTCATGACCAATGGGTAAAGCGGCCTGTTGATCCTCATTTGGCTTGCGACAAATAAATAATATATTTTGGCACTCTTATCAGTCCCTTTTGTGATTAAATTTTGCTAAACTTCGTACTTCTACCAGCTCAACAATCGTAACTGATAACAGCTAGCTTTGTATCAGGTAGTGCAGATAGTAAGCAGGAAGAATTTTAAATCAATATTTGTCGTTAAATTGAAATGAGAAAGGATTCCTCATGTAACGGGCTGCATTTCATTTCAAATACCGGTAACTAAGCCGAAGCCATTGAAGTTTTTAATGATTAGAAAACTACATATTGCCATAAACACAGCCAACCAACCAATCTCACTACATAACGAAGGATATTTTTGTTTGTTTTATGCGGAAACAAAAAAATAAATAATAATGAAAAGTTACTTGTGAATTCATGTTCTTGTTTTTCTCTGGTTCACGTGAAAACAAAATACCACTGAAACATAATTCTACCATTTTTGTTTCTTGTCATTTGAAGGTAATTAAAAAAGATAGTGGTGTACTTTTTTTTTTGTTACAAAAAAGCCAAAACAATCTCCTTGGCTAGGTAAACAATAACAAAATGCTGAAATGTTCTTTTAATAATAATAATCAGTTTGCCCCCAAGTGGGGGGAGGACACAGAAGGGCATGCCTCTTACACTGGCCCTAAGAGTAAGTTCGTTTCAGAAACTTGTTCAAAGGGCAAAGAGACAGACGTCGTTTAAAAATTGGTACGGATGGCGCTGACACAACGTGCTCAGGGAGGGAGTTCCACACGCCGACGACACGAACAGCGAAAAAAGATCTCCTACACTCCGTGGAGAATTTAGGCAGAGAAAGTTTTAAAGAGTGTCCGCGAGTCGTAGATGGGGCCGCTAAATCGAAAAATGGAAGGTCGACCGGAAGAAAGCCCTTTAAAATCTGAAATGTCAAAATAAGGTCAGCCCGAAGGCGACGCAGCTCCACAGGCGCAAGGCTGGAAAGTTTGAGTCGTTCGTCAGCCGGTAGAGACCTCAGGCCAGGCAGTTGTCGGGTGAAAGAACGTTGGACCGACTCCAGGACATCGATATCCTGAAGTAAATGGGGGGACCAAACCGGACTGGCGTACTTTAAAATTGGGCGAACAAAGACGCAAAAAGCACGAGTCTTAATTTCTAGGTTGTTAGAAGTAAAACATTTACGTATTAACGCTAGTCTGCGAAAAGCAAGGGAAGAGATTTTGTTACAGTGTAAAGTGGATTTGAGGTTAGTTGAGAACCAAACCCCAAGGTCACAGATATTTGTTAAACCGTTCAGGTTGGAATTTGCCATAGAGTAAAGGAGGCCAGGGTTTTGTTCACCAATATGGAAAGTACAGCATTTACTCAGGGAGAGAGGCAGTTGCCAAAAAATAGACCAGTTATAGATATAGTTAATATCTTCAAATAAATGAAAGCCATCGGTAAAATTTACAATAGGGGAACCCGCTCTAAGGTCATCAGCAAATTTATAGTGGAAACGGTTATCAGATGTATGGTCAAAGGAAAGATCGTTTAAGAATATGACAAAAAGGATTGGACCAAGAACAGAGCCCTGGGGAACACCACTAGAAAGCTTCCCCCATGAGGAATAAGAATCACCAATTTTAACACGTTGTGAACGGTTTGACAGAAAAGCGCCAATCCAGGTTACCAGTTTGCCACTAACGCCAATATTAACCAGTTTTACTAATAATTTAGAATGAATCACAGATTCGAAAGCCTTACAGAAATCGAAATATATTGTATCAAATGAGATACCAATATCCAATGCAGATGACCAACGGTCCAAGCACAGAAGTAATTGGTGTGTAGTCGAACGTCCTGGCAGATACCCGAATTGGTCAGATTTAATAAGGTTGTGTTCAGTCAAATATTTAAGTAATACCACTCGGATATGGGTTTCCATCAATTTGCATGCTACTGAAGTCAAGGCAGTAGGACGATAATTTGATGGATCTGATGGATTTCCCTTCTTAAAAACAGGTATAACAATTGCCTGATTCCAGCAAGATGGGATAGTGCCAGTTGCGAAAGAAAAATTAAAAATTAAAATCAAGGGGTCCACCAATTCGGTTGCAAGTTGTTTGAAAAAACGCGGAAAAACCGTCTGGGCCCAATGAATGACTAGATTTTAGATTTGCAATAACGGAGAGTAAGCTTTCACGGTTAAAGGACAACTCTGATAGGGTGGCCAAGGTGGGAATTTGTGGAATAACAGTCGATGAAGCTGGATTTTGTGAAGTGTTGTCAATTTGACCATTAGCAATAAAGATAGAATTTAAGAGATTTGACTTATCTAAGTCGGAGGTTGTATAACATCCAGTTTTTAATAGTGGTGGAAAAGTTCTAGAAGATCGTGTTTTAATGCGGTATAGACGAAAAAATGAGCCAAGATCACCTTTGGCTAGAGTATGGTGTTCATGCCTGGCGTATCAAGAATTTACAGCACCGGAGTAGGCCAGTCGTATCTTGTCGTAAAGTAGTTTGTTGGCTGGTGAATTAGAATTTTTAAGTCGGTTCCAACATTTTAATTTTTTAACACCAATCTTTCGGATGAAGGATGGAAGAAAATGTGAAGAATCTCGAGTGTTCGGATGACCTACGTATCTAGAAGCTTCAATATGAAACTGAAGGTTGTTTGAGAAGGTTGTCCAAAGGTCATCGACATTTGAGTCATTCCCTAAAAAAATAGAGGGCCAATTTAAGTTTGATAACCGTAATCTTAACTTTTCAAAGTTGATGGGTGCACGTCGCTTAAGGGGCTGATTTACAAGGGTGCTGGTGTTGTTAATAGAAAACTCAACAGCGCTATGGTCACTAGTACCTAAGTTTGGAATGGAAGTAAGACCGTAAATAAGCCTGTTCTCAGTCGTAAAAACCAAGTCTAAAATATTAGATCCTCGAGTCGGAAAATCAACCAATTGCGTGAAAGCCAGTGGGGCAATACTGCTTAAGAAGTCACGGTGGGGTTTGTCAGAGGCGAGGCAAGTCTGCCAGTCGACGGAGGAAAGGTTAAAATCGCCTAAAAGAATGGTATTAAGCTTTTTATTAAAGGAAGTCGGGATAAATTTAGAAAGATTTTCAATTTGGATAAGTGAATAACTGTCAGGTAAATAGGCCAAAATAAACTGAATGTTAAAATTTGGGATAATGACTCAGAAAGATTCAGACTCAGCAGAAAAGTGCACCAGTGCGGTCGGAAGGTTTCGCTTATGGACCACCATGATGCCTCCAGCGTGTGAACTACGGTCATGGCGAATAATGTCGACAGGGTATCCCCCGAGAACAGTAGCATCAGCGTCCCCCACACCCAACCAAGTTTCAGTAACAAAATACAAATCTTAAAAGTTTTGCGCCAGCAAAGCGTGAAAAAATGGTAAGTTTTTTTTTTAAATACTCCTAGCATTCAGAAGTAGACACTTTAAATCAGAGGTGGCTAAAGTGGTAGGAGGCAGTGGTCTGTTTATAGGGGAGACTGGTTGCATAGTTCGCCGGGAACAGTCGTGAGTGGGACCAGCGGGACTACTCCCTTTTAGAAGAGTTGGTTGGTTTTGTGCGACGTATGATAAGAAATCGATTTTAAAGGAAATCATAGTGCGTTTAAAGGGCAGGAATATAAAAGAATTGATATGGAACAAAGAAATATTAACGGCTGGCACCTCAGCCGAAACAAGTCCAGTGAGACATTTACGCAGAGAGATAACACTAATCCCTGTTAGGGCGCGTTTATGCAACGAGGCCTTCTCGCTCGCTGAGAGCTATTTGCTAGTCAACCGTAATTTATTAACGATTAGTTTCCCGTTTCCACTAAGTGAATGCGGTAAAAGATAACAAATTAACTGTATAATAAACAACAACACAGATAAAGAACAAAGTGTAACAGTCATTTTAAACATTGCTACAACATTGTTGACATTTCAAGCTATTTCCAAAATTTGCTATTCTCGCTTAAAGTTCAGCTTCTAGTAATGTTCAGACGACGGTAGAATAAATAGCTGCTCGCAGCGAGAATTCAAAATTTCCAACATGGCGTCCATTTCGGAGTTATCGAGTCGAAGATAAACCATCGAATGCCGGCATTCAGCAATCGTTTCGCCGTCTTGTACTGCAGTAAAAATTGTTTTCTTGTTGTCATAAATCGACGCTGTCATGTTGCACGTATCATACGTCGTGTCGCGAGGCACGAGGATAAGGTGTGCGTCCACATTGTTGTCATGGTTACTACGTTCCAAGGCCGCATTTTCTGGTAAAGGCGAGAAACAGCCAGCAAATTTAGTATTAACCAAATAAAATCTAGTAAGCGAGAAAATTGTCGTTGCGTAAACCTAGAAGACCAAGCAGTGTGACTATACTATGGTAAGTGTTTGTTGATTCTGTTATTCAACCATTATCCGGTGTTACATCTGTTTTATGGAGGCCTGCTCGGGATTTCAACCTGGGAGCTTTGTACTTATGGTGCTATTGGCTGCTATTTAGTGGGCGCAGAACCAAGTCAAAGGCACAGTCTGTGATTGGTATCCTGCGTCACTAAATGCAACCCCGTAGACCCGGAAGTGCTGAGGCATAAAAAGGGAAGTCTGAAGCGTGTCAGGGTTATCCAGTCTAGCGCTCGAGGTGAGAGGTAGTCCTTCGATGTTTAAGTTCAAACCACGCACGGACCCCAGTTCCAGCCGTGACACGTTGGGGAAAATAGATAACCCCGATATCCCCAATACCTAAGATGACGACAGGCCCAAGCAGTGGGACTTTATTACATTAAGTCTTCGTAAAATGTCTTGTTTACTCATTATGCGCTCTTACATTTTTTCTTCTTCTACAACAGTAATAAGGTTCACAATTGAGCAGGTTCATCTATGCAGGGATTAGGTTGCTTCAGTTGATATAAAGCTCCAAGCAATACATAAAATTTTTTTTTAAACTTTATTTCTAAAATTAAAGAATTTTAGTGCAGTATCTGCAGTGTCGACTCAGCATAGGCACTGAGCTTATAGCAGTTAAGTCTCTCACACACACAAAAACAAAACAAAAAACAGTTGTTTGATCTCGTTTAGGTAAGAATGTCTCTAATGGTACGTTCCCTTTTACGGATCAGGAAAGATAAATTATGTTCGGCTACGCTTTAAAAGGCGCAGTGGGCGTGATATGATACCCACTGCCAAACTCGGGAAGATGTCGCAACAAAATATGGCGGACGGGCGGCGCGCGCATCGCGCATGAAGAGGGGATTTAGGGAAAGGCTGGAGATCGAATAACGCTCGACCATTCGCACACCCACTTATCAATATTACGCGCACGTTTATTTGTCCCGGCTCACCATCATCGGCATGCAGGCAGACAAGCGGAGCCGAGGCTTAGCACAATATGCCAGATAATGCGAGACAAATGGCCATCGCCAAGCGACAGACATGCGTGCATCAGGATTGCAATGGCGTCGACCGCCATATTGTTGACGGCCATTTTGTGGTGACGGTGCGTTTACACAAGCAGGCCAGCCGCGGGGCCGAACGAACCCGGCTAAGACCTACTACAGCGTGTGATCGCGGGCACGTGCTTTATCGTGGAAGCCACGCCATAAATCGAAGTCTCGGCGCTTCGGGGAATTTGGGCGGGAAAATGGAGAGAGGAGAGAGGGGCGGAAAGGAGGGAGGAAGGAAGGTGGATCGAGGCAGAGACAGACGCCGCGAGCTGGAATCAGAGATGGTCCTAATCCCCGAGCCCGTAAATACATTAGCAACACTGCTGCAAGCTTCCTTAATCTCCCACCCAAAATATGATCGTTTGTCTAGCGACGCTGATACGCTGAGACCATAGCAACCCAATTGGACGGCACGCGGCGCCGAATAAAATTACGGCTCGGGGAATCGGTTCGCTCCCAACGGGCGGACACGTGACGCAGTTTCGCGCCGACCTGGACGAGAACTGCAACAGGATATTTCGTTTGCAAGATACTCCCTACATTGGACTTCAGTTAAGAAACAACAGGAATTACACGAAGACGGACGAAGACAGAGGCATGCACGGCGCGCTTATTAACGTTTCACGCTTGACCGATTCGCCAGCAATTATGACGCTGTTTGTTTAAGACTTTTGTGTCAAAATTTGTTTCACACTTTCTTAAAGAAGTAAAGAAATCCAATGTTGCGGTTACATCCGACTTGGCCGCATGCTCTGAACGAATGGTCAGTTTTTAATACACTTGAAAGCAAAAATGACCAGGTTTACGGTTTGCAGAAAGGACCACTGCTGCTTCAAGACATGTACTGTAGTCTCAGGGAACCACCCTTGTTTTAAAATCTCAAGTCGGAAATTTCGTTCTAATGTTATTTAGAAGTATCACGTTTGTGCTAGCCAACGGACAAGTACGGTTAACCCACAAGGACTCGTCGTCTCGTTGATCGCGCTCCACTTGGATTCAGAGTTTTAAACATATAATAAAAGGGGTGAAAACAGCCAGTTCGAAGAAAGTGGACTTTGGGATTCGTTGGGAATCCGACCACAGTGAGGAAAGTACAGCCGAGAGGATTGTTCTCCTGCCTCCAAGCCAAGAGGACATGATGTCAAATCCCGTCTCCGACCTGTGTATTCATGAGAGACATAATAAAACCTACATCCCGAGACTTTTTTATTTCACATTTTTTTTGCAAAAGCAAACAAAAGTAGCAAAAGCAAACTCGTACTCGTGTGCATGAACTTTGCTGAACTAGAAGCAGAACGAACTCTAGTAAGGGAAGAGACCCAACCGGGGATTCAAACCGGAAAACGATCATGGTAGAGGTCAGATTTAAGTCCAGAATGGAGCATACCGCTTTGGAAAGAGACAGGTCTATAAACCAGGGTGGGGCATAACTCCATTTCAACGGATGTAAATCAATCACCTATGATCAAGTGACTGCAAGTCAAGTCTATCTAAACACAACAATTCTATTCCATATTCAATTCCAGTTCATGAATCAATTCCAACCAAGTCATTGCCATGTTTCAATGCAATTCAATTCATCACCATCTTCTGTATTTACGTTTCGTTTCTCATTTTGACAAACCAATTCCAATTCACTGACTTGCTGTTGATTCAGTTTTAGTTTCACTCTATAACTGGTTAATTCTGGAAGTATTTTGACCAATTCCATTCAATTCCATCCAGTTCAGCGCAAGTTCAGCATAATTTCAGATAAATTCTTTAAATATACATGATGATATTGCCAAAAATTAGACGATTTCGGTGAATTTTGCGGCTGAAATTGGGTAACATTTATTTGTATTTTGTGGAATTGGCCTGAATCGGGTGCAATCGCAGAGCTCTGCAATTCAGATTGAATCAAATAAGGTCAAAAGAAGACATTTTAAGCCAAATAAAATTCAAATAAAATCTAGGTAATGCCGTTCTAATGGATTCACAAGTCAAGTCAACCTTAGCAGAACATGGACTACATTGCTGGCCCTTCAAGTCAATTCCTGTAAGTCGTTTTATAATTTCCGCAAAAGCCAAGTTCAAATCAAATCAAACGGAACTCAATTTAATGTCTGGAATTTCCCGATGTTGGAAGTCCACAAACGCGGAATTGAGTCAATTAATTCCAAGTCCATTATGCCTATCACTGCTATAAACTATTACAAACAAAAATGTCAAGTGTGCCGTAAAAATAGGGTTTATGTTTGAAGCTTCACTTTACTTGTGAAAATGTACTCGGATAAAAAATGATGATGTTTAATTGAAATAAGCAAATGTACAATTGAGGAAATTGCATCTGTTTAAGTGCTGTTGTGCTTTACGCTTTTAAATACTATATGACTAAGTGCTACTACGTGCGTATCTCTTCTTTTTTTTTTGCGTGTCTGAAAGTCAAATACTGCAAAATGGGTGAAGCAGTCTCAAAATAGAACGACTCTAACTTGGATGGCGCATTATTGTTTCGACTGTATTTTCCTTGCCTAACTTCGCATATCTCTTGACAAAACCATAGCACAATTTTCAAAACCAGGTTCAGCATACGGAAAATGAAAGAAACTCGTCTGACCACGCTTTCACGTTATTTTGCGTTCTACTCCAATGGCTGGTATATTTTACCGTCCACCTTGGGTCCCCTTCTCCTTCTTAATCGCACAAGTCCATAGATATTATTACAAGGTCCCGCGCCGGTTTCGAATCCCGGGGTTAGATATCTATAGTTGCTCGCGTTTTGATCGAACTAGTGTTTTCCTTTAATATTGTAGGCCAGCCATAGCGTTATCACAAGATGGCTGGTGCCAGCTAATCTTATTGGACGCAGCAACCGCACGAACGCCGCGAGCTGACAGCCAAGCTGCTCTCCCGGGAATAGACCATCCGCCCACGCAACACAATCAATTCCCCCCTCCCCCTCTATCCCTCCTCAAAAGGTAGGGGGAAAAAAAGAGAGAAAGAAAAAGGGAAGCAGAACCACCACACAACATTATAAGTCACTCAGCGATTATCCAATAAGAGCAGCCAACCGAAGGCGTGATTCCTGACCAGGCGGATAAAGTTTGACATCCAGGTTGAAAAAAAAAGGTAAATGCGAAAAACATAGAGCAAACATAAAAAAAAAATATAAACAAAAAAAAATTCTACAGTACAATCTAGGAGAAAACGCTTAAATCTATGTTTAGCCTATTCCTAGATCTTTTGGCTGCAATTTCTTTTTAACTAGAGTCGTTCGTCAGAGAGCTATCACATAGAAGGAATTCTGATACAGGCAGGTTTTCTTGAAATGGGGAAAACGGCTATACAAGAATAAATCTTGATAAGGTGAACGTGCTATAGAGTAGGAAATGTATTAAGATGGGTTGAAACTGCTAGAGAAAGAGAAACCTTAAGACGGGCTGAAACTGCTGGAAAAGGAAGTAAGTATCTCATGATGGATTGAAACTGCAATACATGGAGATACCTTAAGATGGGCTGAAACTGCTGGAGAAGGATGAAGTACCTCAAGATGAGTTGAAACTGCTAGAGAAGGAAGTACATTAAGATGGGGTGAAACTGCTAGAAATGCAGGAACCTTAAAATGAAGTGAAACTGCTGGAGAAGAAGTAAGTACCTCAAATTGGGTTGAAACTGCTAGAGAATGACGTACCTGAAGATGACTTGTAACTGCAACACCAAGGTGAGTTGAAACTGTTACAGAAGGAAATATCATAGAAAGATGAAACTCTTAGAAGTGGATATTTTTTCACGTGGGATAAAACTGCCATAGAGAACGCAATATCTTAAGATCCGGTGAAACAGCTATGGAGAAGGAATTTTGATCAAGAAGATAGTAAATAATGTTAGATATAATATGAAGGGGTCCCCCAGCGGGTCCATCAAGCTATCTGTTGCCACCACCTGACTCGCATGACAGTTTCCGGTTCGCCGTCCACCATTTTTTTCTCTGTCTGCCTGGCGCCACCTTTGCAACGTGGCATGAAGGGCTCCTTCAGACCAACACGTGGTGCTCGGCAATTGCGAGAAAGAAGTACCCATCTGCCTTCATTTCCAAGAATCATGGGTGACCCAATTGTCTACACCAACAGATCAGTGGTATGCCTTTTGAAATGTAGTACAGGGTGGTGCATAACCTTTGTCCAGGGGTCTGTAGAACAGGAGGTTGGACGTATCTTATAACTGAAAATATTTTCTATTAATATATTCTTTTCTCGTTCTTTTGCAGTAAATACACCATGGCTAACGTACTGAATGACACTGAAGAACAGCGTTTTATGGATCGAATAGGAGCAAATGCATCTATTACATATTTGAGCATCTATTACGTTCTTATCCGAAAAGATTGGGTGCTGTAAGGACAGCCAATGGCGGACATACCTCATACCAGTTATTTTTGGGTGTAGAATTCATTATTGAAGCTAAATACAATCATTGTACTCATACTTTGTTTTTCATTATGGTTCCAGACCCTTGGACAAAGGTTACGCACCACCCTGTACATGCCCTTTCACCTACATTGGGCAATGTGTTTGGGCTTTTAGGAGACACAAATTGGAACATACAGGGGCAGTTGCCAAAAATGATATGCATATGATAAAAGTATGCAGTCATGAAGCACGAATCCCGAAAAAAAAACCTTATCATCAACTTTAGCAACACCCAGATCCTGTGACGAGAAAGGTGAGAGGGTTAGGCTTTGGCTGGAACTCTGTCACCGTGAATAAATATCGTGTTACGAATAGTGTTAAAAACTTAACCAATATGCAACTATGGGTGTCTCCCTACAACAATTTATTTGTCAAAATTTGATTACTCCAGGGTGACGTCATTCCAAGATTGCAGCATGCCATTAAGTGTGGCATTCATCATCTTTCTTTTTTATGTTTTAAGGTGTAAGTGTACCTGTGAGTCTATATCATCTGTGGCTCTTCTTCACATTAGTTTTGTAACGATTGTCTCGTTTTAAGGTTAACATAGGCCAAATTTGGTATGCTGCTGTGGGCTTATTGTTGATCAGGGAACAACTTTTTGTACTCATTCTCGCTTGCAAATTAAGTAATGGCAATCGAAAAGTTAATGATAAGTACAAAGGATAAGTACAACTCTTAAAATCTGATAAAAGAAAAATGTAAAGTACATTTCAAGTGGAGAATGTGCATTGTACGATTTAGAGCTTTGTTCCCAATTAGGTAAAAAAAAACTACAATCCATTAATGTTTTAACGTACCGTACTGAAAAACTATTTATTGCTTAACAAGTATAATTGCAGGGGTTTAGCACAACACTTAAACGGGAAAGTCTATAACACGTCAATTTATTTTTTACGAACATTGGATCAATTTTTAATTAGGCATAAAATGCAAAACTAGAATTCTAGAATTAAAAAAAAACTTTTATCTCTGCAACGATAAGCGATAAAAATATAAATTATGCATGAGTTATGAATGGGGAAAAGGACCCAACGTCCACTTTTTAATTGCAAGCAATTTTATTAAATTGTATTTTTCAGCAACGGTAATTAATTTATGATTGAACTTTGCAGATAGGATGGGCACGTAGTTTCGTTTATTATGTTAGGGTTAGCTTTTTAAAATTTTTCTAAAAACGCTTGTAATTTTTAGGGACCAGGCGCGATTGACTTCTTGGGGGGAGGGGAAATGTAAATGTAACCACCAAATTTTCGGTGATCCCCCTTAAAAAACCCAAAGAAAAATTTGTTCAAGGGCCAAAAATAATTAACGTGATTTCCACCCCCCCCCCTCCCCGCCGCCCAAAAAAATATCCGTTTTCGTATTTCTATTGAAAATGCACATGATTTCCTGTAGCCAAATCAAATAAGCACCACATTGCCATTGCCAACAAATTACCTCGAGTTATAAGGAACTCGTTTTTGACGAAAGGACAAGGTTGAGTTAAAAATGTTTTATAAAACACCGATGTACCTTACACCATCTTATGTCGAATTCCCACATCCCCTAACATGGTCACAAGACAAGAAGCCAGGCAACCAAGCAGCCATGCTTTTCTAGAAAGTTTATTGAAAAAATCTACACTATGCAGAACTGATACTGACAGCTCTAAAATCGTGTAAGCACTCACATCGTGGGGAAGGGTTTGAGAAACCAGAGCCTTTTTCAGGAATTTTGACTGCAGAAAATGTAATTTTTGAGGTCCAAAAATAACGTTTTCCTTCAATTTGGTCAGTGTTTTTTTTTGTTACCCTCCTTGTCGGGCTAAAAAATGCATGACCCCCCCCCCCCTCCCCTCTCGAGAAGGTCCAAAAAATCCAAACCCCCTCCCCAAATTTCCTCCGGGGAGAGATACACATTGATTAGTCCCTAAGAGGATGGACACAACATAATTATTGACTGCTATAAATTTACAAGAAATAAGTACCGAAATTTCAGTCAGTCCTAAAATACATAAAAAAATGTTTTTGGTCTCTACCACCCTCGAGTTGTTCGAGTCCCCATCCTCTTTAAAACATTCGAATTCAGAAGTGGTTTTTGATATGGTTTTGGCTAGCAACTGACCGTTATTTCCGATGCTGCATATGTAGATGACCAGAAAATGGTTGGATGGTAGCGACCAACGCTTAAGCCCTCGGGCAATCCATCATGGCTATTTCCGACGTCAAAGCCCGACCTGAAGGTGCCATTACTCAGCCCCCCGACTGACCACAGGCCGATATCCGGGAAAACAGGAAAGCCAGGCAAACAGAAAAAAAAAACCCAATGCCCCCAAACTGGACGTGCAAAATATCGTTTCAAATGCAACATTTATCACGATCGTTTCGCTTACTAGCAAGGCGAGGACTAAAGAAATATCCCCTTTATGACAAGGCAAAGCTAATTCAAAAAATGAAAATGGACTTCACTGCAGGGATTGGCGAAAGAATGAGGGATGCGAACGGGGGCAAACCAGGAAATGATAAAGTATTATTAACGATTGTAACTTTCTAATTATGTGGTACACCACTGGGAAAGGAAGTTAAAAACTTTTGATTTTTTTAAGGTTTTCATGAATTTCACGGCAAGCCTTCTGTATTCGTCTTGAAGTGTTTGAGTAATCGTTTCCGCGTTCCGTTTAGTATTTTTCATGGCCTGATGTTAATTGTAGCCATTCTATTCTACTAGAGGAAACCCGTGCCACGCACGAATGGCGTTAGATGGAAACCCACTAACGAATGGAAATCAACCAAAAAATGGAAACCCCACCAATCAGTTTTTTGCGCATACTGGCTTCGCTTTGCTCACTCAATCAGCGATCCCAAGCCCGACACAGCCCGGATCCTTTTGCGCACCCGATTTCCAAGCACTGACATTTGAATATATCTATGGGGAAATAAATAAATACGCTTTTGTAGAACAAAGCTGAAACCATTAGGCCGGCGGCTGTGGGATTTTTCTTTCTGGGAGAGGCAGAAAGTAAATCGTCGACAATGCCTGATAGGGTTTTGTTTTCATGTACAGAGGTCTTATCGTTGCCGATCACTTTGCATGGGCTTTTCCTTTTCAAATATTGTCGGCCCTTCTTTTTTTTTTCACCCCTCATCCAGAATTATTATGTACTGTGAAGATGGAGAGGGGGGGGGAGCACTGTACTTCAAGCTTTAGTTTCCAACTGTGTCTGCACTGTGACTGAGGTTAGCGCTAATGACCTAGCTGTCGACACGCCATTAACCCTCAATCCCCCCTTCCCAAACTGTGTGTTACCTCTCTGACCACTTTCTTAAACTAATCGTAGATATCAACGGCCGCTGTGACTCGATTACGTCACTTTCATCACGAGTTACTTCACACTTCATTCTTCAAGGAAAGGACTCGATGCTTCAGTTCATGCACGCGCATATGTTTCACCATCAAGCTTGAGTTAGCAAGTGTGTTGTTAAGCAGTTATGGGCCAATAAGTACGTTCATTACTTATTTTCTCTGACCATATAAAGTCTTAAATGTTAAATGAGAGATTTACTGTAATAAAACAACTATTTTTACAATATGCACAGAAATTATGTAATATTTTTTTGTTATATAAAAATATATAATAAAAATTATATAATAAAACCCGGGGCGAAATGTATCAGATTTATCACCTGATGGGCGATATCCCGCACATGGCCATTGGTCAATGCGCGAGTACTACGTCAAGATGACGTCGAGGACCGAGACGCCATCGAGACACAGTTCGAGCAGATTGGTCACGTAAGGGATATCGCCCATCGGCTCATAAATCCGATGCAGTTCGCCGCTGGTGGTATATAACTAATTTATCGCACGATTCCTAACTTTTGAAATAAAAAACAAAATTGTTGGGGTCAATAGAAAGTTTGTCTTCATAGCTGTGTTGTTTATGCAAACATTATGTCGTCACGTTTGCATAATTTTGTATTGATGCAGTCAGGTTTGCGGCCGATGCCATTTGAGAGGGAGGGGGTGTTTTGAGGGGGGGGAGGGTGTCTTGAGGGTGGGATTTTCTTTAAAAAAAACAAGATATAGGAGAAACACTTTTTGATTTAATTCAATGGACTGATGTCTGTTATCGTGTTGCACATCACGGAAACTTCATGTAAAAATTACGTCGCTTACCTCACAGTCACGTCATGTGACTTCACCCCACTTTACTGTACATGGCATCCATATTTCCACACTTTAGCGTGGGGATATGAATATCACGCACTGTAAAGTGTGGTGATATGCGACATATCGCTGATAGTTTTTAGCGTTGTGAATGTTAGGTTCCATGCGATAATGTTCGATATCAGTGGCTAGCTGGCTAAGTTAAGGTTTTATACAATACTAGAGGAAGCCCGTGCAATGCACGGGGCCGGTCACATTTCCCGGACATTTTCCCGACGACTTGTCAGATTTATCGACCACTCATGCCTGGCTCCTTTTTGGCTGCAGGTAGAGTGGGAGAGTGCATTTTCAATGCGGGTGCGAGGAGGGGAGAAGTGGTTTTCCGTTAGGCCTTCCTTTAGGCTTTCCTTTTAGCCGGCCTCCGATATTATAATAAAGATACATATAGTAAATGATTATTGATATAACATTTAGTATATTCTCCCCTCCTAATCGGTTGAGGTAGAACAACATTTCAGTCTGGTCTCCATACTTACTCCAGGACATTGACCTACTCGAGTCCGTTCAGCGCCACTTTACTAGGTCACTAACTGGTCTCAGACATCTCCCTGCTGGGGATAGATTACAACGCTCAGGCCTGGAGCCGCTGGAATTACGACGTCTCTACGCAGACCTCTCGCTGACTTTTAAAATTGTGCACAACATGTTCCCACTTGATTTTTCCTTTTTCGACTTTGTGGGTAGTTCTACGACACGAGGACACTCATTGAAACTTAGGCGGGCTAGGTCACGACTTGACTGTCGCTTGAATTTCTTTGCACTTCGCGTTATACCTCCATGGAACGCTTTGTCTGAGGACATTGTACACTCCCACACTCTTTCGGCCTTTCGTCGTGCCCTACATGACCTCGATCTCTCTGTATTTCTTCAGCGAACTTACTAATGTTTTTTTTTTTTAACCGTATTTAGGGGCGGTGTAAGTGGGCAACCCTTCCGTTTCCTGGTCGCCATTTTTTGGGTTGGGGACCAAATTCAATTTATTATTATTATTATTATTAAAAGCTTGCAGCTTGCAGAAAGTTTTGGGCAATGAATGTGACAAACCCTCACCTAGGTACATCGCAGTGCATCATTGTTGACAGGTTCAACTGAAAGATTTTTGAACTAACTAACTTGCTATCGTTTTTGTTGTAGGACTGCATCATCTGAACGTCATTTACCAAGTTATGTCTCAATTTCTTACTATAATCTCCTTCGTTGAATGGAGTTTAAACCCGCTCGTCTTTTGTCGTATCTCCCCTTTGTTTTCCGAGTTTCAGCCGTGAATTCTATTATGCAAAACTTAAACAAGTGCTTCTTTAATAATGACTAACCCTAATGGGCTTTTCTTCCTTTTTTCTAATAATCACCGGCGTGCCTCGTTTCCTTTTCCCTTCGGCGTTGAAATTACTTGGATTTAGGCAAAGGATATACAACATTAACCATTTGCAACTTGTTCCCTATGATTAAAACCCCTTTTCTTGCAGGACGTACATGGAAACATGTTAAAAAAGAAACACCCAGAACTCAATTAACTAACAAAAAATTAGATAACTCTGACAGTCTAGGGCTGTAGTGTTAAGATGCGTTTTATTGTAAGTCTACTGTAACACATCTAATCCCAGATAACCTTAGCAGTTGAAAATGACGTTAATGCTACAACTTCCGAATAAAAAAAAAATAATACATAACCGGTGATAAATAAAAAATAAAAAAGAATTTAGCAGTTGGAAACCATAGCCTACTCCAATTAGTCGTCTAGCACTAGTGACGATGCGTGACGTAGGAATCTAGCTAATTCACTGCAGTAATCAAAAGAAACGCACGGATTTACACTAACACACATCAAAATTTTAAGAACATCATTAATCCGATATTACTCTCATCATTTTCTTGGAAATTAATCTGAAATTAATGCACAACTAAACGATTTGACACATTAGACGACAACAATACTATCGTTTATTTCAATTAATGGTTCTAGACCACTAATGGACAGATTTAGCCAATACCCCTCTCCCTCCCCCCAATCATGGTTCTCTTTTTAAAGCTTCTCGCAAAAGCAGGTAGAGCAAAGCTGAAATTATAGCAGATAGGCTACGTCATGTCCGTTTGTTTATTCGACTGTGACGTAGAACGATATACGGTAAGCTGCATTTACCGGACAAGCAGTTTCACTATTTAAGGCGGTCCAGCTGTGACACTTCCGCTTTGAGATTATGAGATGGCAGCCGCCTTTATACATACGACGATATTTGGTGAACAATCAGTTCGGTTGCAACCATTGAAAACCGTAGTCCGACGAGTAAGGTAAGACTCGCATAGCTTTAATTAAACTGGAAAACTGTTTCCCAACTATTTCCCTTTGGATGCAAACGTTTGAACAAATATTCTAATAGCTTTTAGAAATTGATGTTTGTATCGTTTTTAAGATATATAGCGTTTTCACATTTGTAATCACCTTCCTTTAATATAAAATTTACGTTGACTTCGTCGCACACCACTGAAGTGATTACGACAGGAATGATGAATTATGGGATGTGTATCTGACGAATCTCATTCAGGCGAGAGCAGAGGCGAGAACCGCGTGCACGATTGGCGCTGTCATGTTTATTCTGTTTCTAAAAATTGTTTTTTTTTTGTGTCTGAAATTGCTGTTATGCTCTTTATAGGGCGTCACAATAATTTTGTAAATAAAATGAACACATAAATAAATAGATTGTAGGATTGGCCTCTTGCGAATCTCATTCAGACAAGAATGTGAAGTTAGCTGCCAAGCGCCCGAAGGAGTTCAGAAAGCAAAGGTTTAGGAAGCATTTAGTACAGTTGCGAATCCGTGCGGTGACCAGGGTTCAGCACCAAACAAAAAGAAACATCAGGAATGAAAACATTCCATATGGGAGCATCCATTTGCTAGTCTCGCTTCGTATTCAGCCGTTCGTACAAGAACGTCTGAGAGAGAAGCAGCAGGTTTCAAAACTCCTGGCTCCATACCAGTTGATGTAACATCGCAAAAATCTTATTTTACCAAAGTAGTGTTAATAGGCTTTAACTTCCGGGCATGTGCGAGTACTGGCGTAGATTCAGGAGGCCAGAAACGCAATTTTCCCTCCAGTCGGCCTTGGCTGTAGAAACCAAATACCTTCCTCGTTTTAAGCTCGTTTAAACGCATGTTCTTGAGAATTGGCACATGCCTGGACTACACGCAACACAAGGGTTATTTTCCACGCATATTTATCAGGTGAAAACCTACAAAGCATAATTTTTAACGTAGGTTTTCCGCAAAAGTAAAAACGGACACTAGTTCGACAATTGTGTACAAGTCTATGCATTATTATAGAACCATTTTATTTGTTTACCTCATTTAATTCTGCACTGGCTGATCAAAGTTATCCAACAAGATTTAGTCATGGCCGCCCCTTCACTTCCCCTCGCTGTCCCACTACTAAATACCAAACGTGTTTTCTGGTTCAGAGCATGAAGTTGTGGAATGACCTCGCCGAAGCCATTAAAACTTGTCATAGTGTTGGAACTTTAAACAGCTCAATTATTCCGTCACTTGTTTAACTCATAACTTGGTCACCATCCCACTCCCACTCTTTTCCTTCCATTCTCTTTTTTTCCCCTTTCTACCCAAGCCTCAATCCCCCCCCCCCCCCGTATTCTCCCCCCCCCCCCCCCGCCCTCCCTGTCCCTTTCTTGTTTACTTTTAGTTTTTGCTTCTGTCTGCTGACATGTAATTGTATGTTTCGGGTCAGGTTTAAGTATGGGCCCAGCGCGTAAATCTCGCCGTTTGTGGGACAATCAATGTTTATCCCCGGATTTTGTTGATCACATGCACTTTCACGTGCTACAGTAAAGTTTATTATTATTATTAAGTGGCCGAATGAACTCAGTACGAATGAACTCAGTACGGGGGGGGGGGGATTGAGGCTTAATGGCGCATCGACAGCTTGGTCATTAGCGCCAACCTTAAGTCACAGTGTAGTGGTCCGGGTTGCCACTGCACCACACATTGCAGAGATATTATTCAAACCCCTAATCTAAATCTTGTCAGACATCTGTACCTCCTGCAAAAATTGTAGCGGAGACTCCTCTCGTGGCATTATCGAAAACAAATTTGGGAGCAGAGATTTATGGAAGGAATATCCTTGCTCATATTAGCTAACCGACAAACGTACGTTGCCAGCACAGATTAAATTAGAAAACATTCCCAGGCAGCTAACGGACTTGTCATTCCGGTCAACGCTAATATGAAACGGTATCCGAACTATGTCAGAGCGTTGCAGAATTGTCTAACTTAAAGTAGCCATTTCGATCGCTTCGCTCACTCTAATGGCGTCGATCCACGCATCAAGTAGTTTAGTTGATTCTCTCTTTAGTATGCGTGATCGAGCTTTGATGTCCAAGTAAGCAGTTTTGCGCGTATTTGAGGGTAAAAAAAATCAAGTTGCAGCTATGAAAACAGTCCTATCCGAAGCGTAATTAATTGTCTTTCATTTAAGGCTACTCAACTCTGTAAACGCCTTAGTTTAGTTCAAGAGGAGTAGAAGAATACCCACGCACGTACATCGTACATTATTAATGATCAGGATATGTGTACTGGAAGAACGCTTAAGTAGAAATTTATAGTAATACATCTTTAAAGTTCCCACGTATTATATACACAAAAAGCAACGTTTCTGTGTCTTATTGGAGCCATTATCAAGCAGCAAACAAAATAATAAGGAAAAGCAAAGGATCTTCGTGAGTACATTTGAAACATTTCACCTCCGTCATCCGGGGAATTTATTCCGTTAAATGTTTCAAATGTACTGACAGTAAAGCTTCTTTATTTATGGATTTATTTTTACCATTTTAAGCTTGGGTGCCTATCAATAGACTAAACGTCGCGTTTATTGTAACTTCTGTGCAGTATTATTATTATTTAATTGTTGGACTCTGATGTCATCTTAAGTAAGCTTTTCGTAGAACAACGACAATATATAGCCATACTGGTTAGAGGCTAGCTGGTCGTTGAGCTAACTGCAAGGGGCACTGGATAGAAACGGAGGTGGAAAATGGCGGCTTCTTTACCCAAACCGATGCTGTGAAAGTCAATTTTTTAGGATTAAAAACCATTGTTGTCTAATCCCTTAAGCTGCGAAACTTGTATTAAGGTTAAAAATCGGAAAAGGAAAGATTCCACTTGCTCAAAATTGCAGCAGATGAAACAAATCCCCCCCCCCCCCACAAAAAAAAAAGATTTTTTTAGGCCCAAGAAAACCGCTCTCACAGTATCGGCTTGACAAACTACGCCGTAATGTGTTTACCTCCGCGTATATCCAGTGCCCCTGCAATTATTTCAACGACTGGGTCGAGATGCTAGCCTCGTAGCCAGACTGGCGTTTTTGTCGATGCTTATTATAAACCTTACTAGAAGTTTTAGAAGTGGACAAAATTCTAATTAGGAGAAAGGCAAACCCAGTGGCTTCGTACCGTGAAACCTCCGATAATCATCGGGCAGAGGTAATGTCCAGAAAACGCCAGATGTCCCACAGCTGCAGAAGAAGATTGGTAGTTTCGCTTACTACCCAAGTATTGCTATCGAAAATTAGCTACAGGGAAAAAAGCTGGACTAGTTTTGGCCTGAAACGTTTTACCATTTTATTCCGAGGATTCGTAATGTTTCGGCCATACAAGAATTCACGTTACTCAACTTTCAAGGAAAAATAATATTTTCGTTGCCGTGTTCTATTATTGGTAAATCTGAATAAAATATTCCACAGCTTTAAGCTTCCTTAAGGGATGGTTAGGAAATGATTCCTGCCAAAGCGTGGAATCTCAAGTAATAAAATTCACCCAACCCTAATCCTAACGTAAGCCTACATTTCCAGTTATTTTATCGTCTATTGAAATTCAACCCAAAAATTACTTTATACCAAAGTGTAATTTTAGCACCACTCAATAAACTCTACTTCAAACACTTCCGTTCATTGGCAAACAGGATTAAGTTGCAATTGGAAGGAATTCATCGATGGATATAAATCAGGAATTAAAACTGAAAAAAGCTCGGTATTTAAGAACGTGATCTTCTTTCGTACGATTTTGGTAGTAAACTGCCTTTTTTAATCAGAACAAATTATCAACAATACAACATGATCACAACATACATCCATAACAGAATTGTAAAACAGCTCGTTCAACCTTGCAACAAATTAGAATTCATAAAATGCCCACGTAGAAAATTGGTAACCATAAGGGCACACTCCACCTCTTGCAGCCGATGACTTTGTGACGGGTCTCCAAAAACCAACTTAGTCTTTGATTAGCAACAACTAATACTATACAACTACCCATACTACCATCATCAAAATCTCCACAGTAGAGGTGTACCCATGTACATACAAGGTGTGTGGTTTTCTCACATTAAGAGTGGACCGCATTTTTCTAATTCTAAGGTTTTTGATTTTTGCAAAGTGTCACGAACAAAGCTCGCTTCAGAGATTTTTTGAAGAGTTGCACGAAAAGAAAAGAAAAAAAAACAAATTAAAATGACATGAAAAAAAAATGAAACAAAGAAAAAGACGTCAACCGAGGACAAAGCGAAAACAGCAAGAGAAAAATAAAATGGACAAAAAAAAATTAAAAAAAAGAATATGTACGTAGTAAGAGTTTGGGCAACCTCCTATTGATTTTAGGATCACAAGTTGCACGTTCATCAAAGATGTGATTAAAATTCTGCTACCATGCTGCGTTTGCTTCCAAGTCCGAGTTGCTGCTGTCTTGAGCACTTTTTCCGATGTTTTTTTTTCTTACTTTTTTTTTTTAACTGAAATTATTGACCCGCGTGTAGGGAACACCAATTGCCAGCCTTAAGAAAGAAACCAAGTCGAATTTAAAGCGAAACGTGACCGCCCCTTATCGAACCTCTTTTGTTTAAAAAAAAAGTTCCGGTTAGGAAAAAACCACTGAAACTGTCTTTTGGAGTTACAGATATAATTGGAAGCAAAACTTGGTTAAAATGAGAAAGAACCAGAAAAGTTGGGATAAACTAGCGAGTCTTGCGTATGGGATAATTTCCTTCAATCTGCGTCACCCAGAGGAACTAGAGTAGTAATTTTGACATTGATGTAACAAACTCAAAGGGTTTTTTAGCGAGCGTTAACCGCACCCGGTCATCTGCCCGACGAAGCCCTAAGGCCCTATGTCTGCAACACCCGGCCCTATGTCTGATGCAGGGCTCGAAATAAGCGGTATCGCATCGCAATTTGCACCACAAATTTAAACTTTAGCGATGCAAAATTAAATAATGTATCGCAGTTTAGTGACGCAACTGTATTAAAGAAGACAACATAATAGCCTAATCGTGATCGTGGTGGCTGACAAGGAGATGCTAATCCCTCCTAATTTATAGGCAGGCCAAACATCGCACATGCATTCTGGGAAATCATTGGTCCTACCATAACCTTCGGTATTTATAGGTGGCGCTTTCGTTTCAGACACAGGTCAAAATAGTCTTAACGTGTATTGAATGCCATAGTCTTGACCAAGCATCCGTGTGTGTAGCAAAGTAAATGTGAAACAAAAATGGCTATTGTTTCAAATAAAGTAAACTTTTTGTATTGTTTTTTACTAAATAAATTATTCTTTAAAAGTTGCTAATCATTTTTTCGTGATTGCTATGCAAATTTCTATTTTGTATCGCATTTCTGCTATGCAATTTTTTTAAGACAATTCGAGCCCTGCTGATGTAACAAACTGCATTTCATGCAACAATTGCCATATACAACAATGTAGCATCGCCTGTCGCCAATGGCAACGACTGTAGTCCTGCAGTTATATTGTGTTGTTGCCATTCCAATCTCTCTATCCAATCCTTCCAGCAAATAAATACGTTTTGCATATTTTAGTTCAATAATAGAATTATTTCTCTGAATTAATCTTAGCCCCAGCTTAACTTTCATTAATTATCACCCAGTTTCGACGATTTCAGTACTGTACAACAATGCTTGTAACAATGCAACATGCTTGATACCTTCATCCCAGACCTGGAGTACTGATATAGACAAATGGTCAGCACGCACACTACAAAGACGAATCGTGCTGACGTTCTTTTGCTCTGAAATCTTGACAATGCAACTGTGCGTGCAACAATGCTTACACAAAAACGAATCCTACTGCCGATTTTCCCCTTCAGCGAAACAAAGACCATATTGCAATAACAATAACAGTGAATGTGCTTTTCAATTGTTACGCGACTGGGTAATAAATAGGTTATTACCCGCTTTCCTCGTATACTGAGCTCAACAATGGCTCGGCCCCTGCTGGTAATAGCCCATGCATATCCCCCCAAACTACCACAAAATATCATCCCATTTCATTTGTATGACGGATGTATAGGTTATTACCTGATTTCCAAGTACTGAGATTAACAATTGAGGCATTGTTGAGCTCAGATCGAGGAAAGCGGGTAATAACCTTGAATCAAGCAATTGTATAACCGACTTATCACCCGGTCGCGTAACAATTGAAAAAAAGCATTCACTGTCCCTGTTATTACATCATCCGTATTTGCTGAAGGGGAAAATCGGCATTAGTATTTTCTTTTGTCCTGATAGGTTCCGTTAAAAATGAATATGATGCATACGTGTCTCCTTGTCCTATGGATGAATGAAGTTACAGTACTAAAATGTAAACATGTATGGCCAAGGAATGGCTTATTTCTCGTATTTTTCCGATTAGTCTGATAATTACTGTTAGTGGGTAGCTCTCACCCTACGCAATGACGGTTGCCTCCTACCCAACAGGGATACATACGTGTCTGCTTGTCCTCTAAATGAAATACGTAAGGAAGGGTTTATTTCCCATTTTCCCCGTCAGTCTGATAAATATTGTTGGTGGATAGCTCTCACCCTGTCCGATGAAAGTTGCCTCCTAACCAACCTTCAATATTTTCTTTATTTAAAATTTGTTTGTTAAATATATAGCTTTTCAATTTGAATTAAACCTAAGCCAAACTTTACACATTCAATACACGTTTATTTATCAATAATTCAGCCCATTTGGCTCTCCGTCCTGTTATTACACTTTTGTTATCGTACAGCTTCACTGTTCCAAGATTCCGAAGGCATCCGTCATCGCACATGCAATAGGCAACTCAACGACGAATAACCAAGTTAGCCAACAATGAATGCTTGTATTTCTGGATTATTACTTGATTCCGAAGCACCCCATTATCGTTTATACCACGGAATCTCAACGACCAATTGCCCCTTCAGCCAACGTCTTTTTAAAAAAATGTAACAGAAGTTGTCTGAAGGAGCTATTCATCATTGCGTTCATTGCGTTCATCATACGCGTGCTGGTCCCTTGTCGCAGCCTCAACGTCGTTTAACAACACATAGACAGTGTCGATCTCAGTCCTTGAGGACTGTGATGTAAATCTTAGTACTCCATGCCTGGGATAACAGTATCAAGCTTGTTGCATTGTTGCAAGCATTGTTGTAATACCGAAATCGTCGAAATTGGGCCATAAAGTTAGGTTCTCCACGTAAGTCAGGCAAACATTCAACAATTACAATCCAAAATAATGAACCAATGAATGTAGTTAGTCTACGAGTAATTGACTGCAGGGACTTGCACACAGGAGAGGAGAAGAGGGGGGGGGGGGCACAACCCCTGCCCCTATGGCAAAGTGCCGTTTAAAAAAAATGGCCGACATTTGCCGGAGCGGTAGTGGAAAAGGGTAAAAAAAAGTGACGGAAATTACTGCAAAGAGGGGTAAATAGGGGTGAGAAAAACACACCAAAAAAAAAGTCCCCAGAAAAAAAGCACAGTAAGTTTTCCCTTCCCTCCCGGGGCCCTGTACCTGTGTCTGATTGAACGTCAATTCACCAGCCTCATTACCAACGTTCACGGCATACAGCCTATCACAAGCTCCCCGGACTGAATTCCCTCATTTTTATGGTGCATCGGCCAGGAATCGATCCCGGGTCGCCCGCGTCGCACGGCGAGCATTCTCCCACTCAACCACTATAGCCAGATCAACATTCTACGTGTCGCTGATTTCGAAGTGGTGTTGCCAGAATTCGAACAGTTTGGTTTCCATCAGCGAAGTTGGTCGCTTCTTGCTATTTACACTTGTTTGACGAATATCGCTTAAATCAGAGGCTGTTAGAGCAAAGTGAAGCCGACACATCAGTCCCAATGCCTCGCGGGGGAACATTAATAGGATTGCGCCAGTGGCAAATCAATCAGTCATTGTGGCGTGACACTAATATTGACCGCAACACAGGCTCGAGACCAACTTAATTACCCCGTAGGCACTGGAGGAAGTTGGCATTGCTGTTATTAGCAATATGATTGTGTGAGCCGTGCACTTTATGATCGTAGGTGATTAGGGGAAAGCCACGATCGAATCGAATTAAAACGATTTGTTCCCTAATCTGCCTGGGACTAGACGTGACAATGAGAATGTTACGATAATTTAACGTAATTTGAAGTCAATCATGGATTTGCTTTATCAAATTGGCTGTTGCGTTTGTGATTGAACTGTAGGCTTGCCTTTACACGAAGGTTGTTTCCAACTATGGATCCCTTGTGAGAGTGTTACTGTCGAACACGAACTCCCAATCAGATGCCTATAGCTTTACAACTGAATAATATTGTGGCCCTAGAGGCATGCACTTTGGTTAGGCTTCGTGTTATTCAGCAGATTCATTAACGCGTATGACTGTAGGGCTAGGGTCGTGCTTGTTATCTGTCCGGCATAATTTAGACATATGGAAATGAAGTAGAGATGTTACTAATTCTATTATCAACGTGTATATGTTGATGTTTCGAGCAGTCTTCATGAATACAGACTTGAACAAATTAATTTTGTGAATGATGATTACTATTGATTAATCAAGTATTGCGGTAACCTTTTCCTAACTCTCGGGTCATGGTGTTTAAGCATTTAACGGGTTTGTGTTAAAAGAACATGCCTTATCACTATATTCGAGCATCCTGCGTAAAACTGCATTTGCATAGGTTACAGTGAATGTAACAAAACGAAAAGGACTGGGTTATCAGTTTTAGCGGATGACCTCTAGTTTTGGATGAGGTGAAAATAGAGAAGAAACGACCGTAATTAAAATTACAATGGCCATGTAAAAGGGAGTATGTCAGAGTCAAAATATATTTTAATCGGCAAAAGCTCGAGGGAGTTAACTCCCAAAATACTAACTCGTTTGGTATTGCTCATCCCACTGATGCCTGGCAACAATTTGGCGAACGAGCGTTGCACATACGCAACGTGATCAGTGTCCTTAATAAGATGAGGGGACCAGACGGGACACGCATGCTCCAAAATTGGCCGCACAAAAACGCAAAAGGCCCAAAGGAGCGGTTTGAAATCCCTGGATAAGAAGCAGGGACTAATCATATAGGCATAGCAGTTATCTGTCTCGCTATCTTAACAACACTGGCGCAATGAATGGCACTCTTCAAGTTACTATCGAGCCATACGTCCAAATCCTTTACAACACGGAGACGCTTTATGATTATAATGTGTTGTGCAGTAAGAATGACATTTTAAAAATAAAAACACTGTCTTATTTTAAATGATTCCATCACTGCATATGTTTTACACATGTGTTGAAAATATGTTGCAAATTGAAGGCTAGTGTTTAAACACATGTCACGCCTGTGAAACACTTTATGAACAATAATGTTTATAAAAGTTTCTTCTCAATATATGCTATATGTAAAACGCTCTTATGCGGTTTTTTAAATAGATAAAAACGTCTAAAATCATTTCTAGGTGTGTGCAAAACGTGTTTATTTTATCACACATGTTTTTAAAGTGTGTTTTGTTTTAAACAGGACGGAAAGCCTAATCGGATTGATACGAATAAATCAATACAGATGCAGACCTATCTCCATTGCCTTTTGGACTTAAAAGTCAAGACTGCCGGAGCGGGAATTAAACCATCGACGTTCGAGACTAATAGCCAAGGTCCTACCGACACGGCCAAATTAAAAAGGAAACGGCCACAGGCAGAAATTAATACTCTCACATATACTTACATACATATACATTATAAGTAGCAAACAGTACAATCGTTACTGGAGAGACGCTTGCTTGCTCGCCAAACACCAAGCGTATAGAAAGGAACACACGATAAATCATGAAATCAAGAATAAATATGATAAAACAGAAAACCAAATCGGCTCGATAAAAAAATAAATAAATACAGACGCAAACCTATTTCCGTTGATTTTTGGACTTAAATGCCTGAGCGGGAATTAAACCTCGACCTTCGAGACCAAAGCCGAAGTCTACCATTAAACCACACACAACGGCCGTGTCAGTATGGCTTAGCAGTAGAACTTCGGCCTCTTGTCTCTAAGGTCAAGGGTTCAATTCCCTCTCAGGTATAGTCTGACATTTAAGTCCAATAGGCAACGGAGATAGATTTGTACTTATTTTGTTGTGATAACGATCAATGAAAGAATCCTACACTTTAACACTTGCTTTAATTCAGAGGATTGGAGTTTGGCATGTCCACAGTTCAGACGGTATTTATTCAAGGAACATTTCAAGGAAAGGAGGAGGTACAATATTAACGAAAATCAGAAAATGGGTTTCTTTACGAGTAAAGCAATGTTTAATAATTCGATCAGGGATCAAGGGAGCTTGGGCTGTGCTGCTGCGGCCACAGGACGGCCCCTACAGGCAAAGAAAATTCGAAATTTTTGTAGGGTTAAGTGTATTGCTAATAATCTCTACAAAACAGCCCATTGGCTACCACAAAGGTCACTGAACGCCCACAAAGATACAACATTTGCAGAACATTTTTTTTTTCGTAGGCTATCTTTGAATCTTTTTCAAAATCACTACGAAGAACGCAAAAGATTAGAATTATAAAATAAAACCCCCCCAAAAAAAGACCAAGCTGACTTATCATCTCCATAGTTTAACAAGATTAACGCATACACCCGTACAAACACGGTGCACTCAAAAACAACACTTCAATGTTTAAACGATGTTTAAACGATGTTCCTCTAGAACTGGTACCGAAGCATGGTCACGGTTTGTACGTTTTATTACCCAAATCTAATGTAGGTTTGTGTTTTTGCACACGATTTTGAAAGAGATTCAAAAATAACCAATCAAAAACGGAAATAAAAAGTACTACAAATGTTATACCTTTGTGTGCGTCCATTTGGAATTAGGGGGGTGGGGGGAGATGAGGCTTAATGGCGCGTCGACAGCTTGGTCATTAGCGCCAACCTCAGTCACAGTGCAGTGGTCCGGGTTGCCACTGCACCACACATTACAGGGATATTATTCAAAAACCCTAATCTAAATCTTGTTATGCATCTGTACCTCCTGCAAAAATTGAAAAACACCGGACAGGAGGACAGACTTATCGCCCAATTGACGCACAATGTCATGCGGAAGATGGAAACGACGACGAAAACCATCAAGATGGCAACAATCAACAAGGAAGTGCCGGACCGTAAGTGGTCGCCGACACCAATAACATTCAGGAGGGTCAACCGCCCGCAAAAGGAAACAGTGAGTAATCTAGTGTTACCAATGCGCAAACGAGCCAACACCACCTCCACAGCAATGGCGTTATTTTAGTCCATACGAAATTACCATAGTTATGAATGAGCTACACGTCATGATAATGCTACTGTAACATCCATAGCTCAAAGTAACCACTACATGTAATATCAATAAGTAAAGAATTTTTCGCTTGAAGAAATTATTTCCCGGTGCCTCCTGAACAGGCGAACATGGTAACAGGCGAATATCCCCCTGGTGAAAACCCCCCCGTCAATATTCCCCCGTGCGATTTTCCTCCCGGAAAATATCCCCCCTAAAAAAAAGTACAAGCACAAAACAATATTAAATAAGTTAGGTGAGGGAACGATAATCATCCTAAAGCCGAAAACTCATAACTGCCGGAAATTCACTGCTGGAAACTACTAGGAATGAAACTTTTTAACATCAGTCATGCTCAGGACGCCCCCCCCCCCTGCTCCCGCAAAAAAAGGACAAGGAGGTTGCAAACAGGTTATAGAGCTGACGATCATCTCCCACAGTTGCGTGTTGTTCCTGTCCTTGCCTTTCTGCTTTGTAACAGTGTGTTTGACGGTTTTCAACAGATGCAAGATGCAGCCCCAATCCTGAATTATTTTGAGGATACTTATACTGGTCACGCGTCAATGTCGCCGTAGCACACTTACAGCTTCAGGGCTATCGGCGAGTGTGCTGCAGCCTCAGCGGAAAAAGTATGCCGATTCGAATACAAGCATACTCTCAATAGTGAATGGCTACAGCACCAGAACAACCATGGACAATCTCAGGGGTGTAGCTCATAACAATAACATCTCATTCTAAGATGAAAAGGTATACAATAATTAATTTTCAATTATGTCAGGTGATGGGGGTGGGGGTGGGGGGTAGGAATAGGTTATTATTTACATTGGTTTCTTTTTTTCCAACTTCAGCTTTCCTTTTTTTTTTGGGGGGGGGGGGGGGGGGTGGGGGGGTAGTTTTTTATTCGTTGGATATTGATATTAAAAAGTTAGTATTTTACGGCAGCGAATTTCCGGCAGTGATGATTATTATCATTCCCTTCCCTAATCTTACGGTTTATTTATTTTTGTATTGTATTTGTACTTTTTTTGTGTGGGGGGTAAATTGGTATTGGGGGGATATTTTCGGGGGGATATTTTTCGGGGTGGGGGGGAATCGCACGGGGGGATATTGACGGGGGGATATTTTCTGGGGGGCTTTTCACCAGGGGTATATTCGCCTAGAACCTAATTGGTGCAATCTTGAAATGTCAGAGCTTTAGTTAGTATTCTAACATTTCAGTTCGATTGGAGGGGGGGGGGGGATTAAGGCTTAATGGCGCGTCGACAACGTGGTCATTAGCGCCAACCTCAGTCACAGTGCAGTGGTCCGGGTTGCCACTGCACCACACATTACAGAGATATTATTCAAACCCCTAATCTAAATCTTGTCATACATCTGTACCTCCTGCAAAAATTGAAAAACGCCGGACAGGAGGACAGACTTATCGCCCAATTGACACACAATGTCATGCGGAAGATGGAAACGACGACGAAAACCATCAAGATGGCAACAATCAACAAGGAAGTGCCGGACCGTAAGTGGCCGCCGACACCAATAACAGTCAGGGATTGGAGGGTTTTGGCTAGTGGCAATGCTCCTGAAAGCTCAGAGTAGCCAGAGCAATGCTCTGAGATTTATGTTAAGTGCCACCAGCATTGGACAGTGCTGGAGGCAATGTTCCGTGGCGTCCATCAGCTGAATTAAAGCGTAGGCCCATGAAATGGATTCCCCATGTGGGTTTCTCACTCCCCGCCAAGAAATGGGTTTCCCACTTAGTTTCCGATTCCCCACCCATGAAATGGGTTTCCTACTCTCCACCCACGAAATGGGTTTCCCACTCCTTAATAAACTTAATGAAACTTAATAAAAAAGCTTTTTTCACCCCCCAATAGAAGTACAGCGTAATCCTTCCAAAGTGGAGAGCAAACTCCCACACATCTGACCTCTTGCAAGCCTAGGTGGGGGTCATGACGGTAAATGCGGCTACTAACGTCTTTGCAAACCCTTTGCGTGCCAAGCAGCATCAAGTCAAGAAATATGAGTAGGAGATATTAGTAGTCGTAACTACCGCCAATGGGGGCCCCACGTAACTTTTTGGAAGAGGTAACATGCTATATCTAGTCAGCTTTCTAATTTATGATACAACGCTTGCGTTTATGGTTTTATGTGATGGGAAATGTGTCAATCGAGCCACTCGGCTAAATCTTCTACCTTGGTTCACATTTTCGTAACGAACTGAATACGGTTTGAATCGAACACAGAATAAGTCCTTCAACTTCGGATGTTGCCCACGCAGCCGAGTATTTCGTCCATTTCCGAAGTTATTGTCGCTATGACAACAGTTTAATGACGCTAACAACGCCGCCTTTTTTGATTTCAAGTTCCACCTCTAACGAGAGAGTGACACATGGTGCCTTCTGGTGCCGTTTACTGGAAGCAGGTATTACTTTATCCCAGATTTTTTGAAAATCGGCGTTACGTACTTACCTACTCTGCCCTCGCCTATATGTACCTATTTAAGTCATTAAAAAGCTTAGAAAATGAACCAATGAACCAAAAAATTAAAAGCGCCAAAGATAGCAAGTCATTAAAAAATATCCACAAGTTTAAGTACACAAATGTGCAGTAAAAACACAACGTTTCAGATATTGGTGCACACTTTTATCAAGTGTAAAGTAGTTAAAAGTAGAGCATCATGCGACGGTCAAGACCCAACACCAGTACACAAACAAATTTTAAAGTTAAAAAAAAAATTAATACTAAAAATCAAGCTTCCCTGAGCTTTTAGTTTTAAGTTTTTGGTTTTTTAGCTTCAAAATTTGTTTGTGGATTGGTATTGGGCCTTGACCACGGCACGAAACGTGTGCTGTACTTTTAACTACTTCGGTCTTGATAACGGGGCGTAGCATCCCGAAACGTTGTGTTTTTACTGCACATTTGTGTACTTAAATTTGTGGATATTTTTAATGACTTGCTATCTTAGGCCCTTTTAATTTTTTATCTCACTCTCCTATACCTGATGCAAGCTGCATTTATAGAAAGACCCAATAACTCTTTAAGCCTCTCGCCCCGTTGTCATAGAAACGAACATATTGTTTTTGTGCTTCGCTCAATTCCTGAGAGTTTACTTTCCGTATTATTTCCATTCCGTTAGCATTTCTGTGAGTGACAATTAATTAAGTCTGGTCGGTAAGCCAAATTAACAGCCATTCTCTAATTTAAGACTGACACGTATTACCATCATTTCTGCCAGCAAAAATTGTTGATTCAGTCTCGAGCGCTAATTACGGATGCGTTCCATTTTACGTTTCATTAAATTCCTGGCTCAAAAAATTCCATTTCACACTCCACTGCTCCCCCCTTACTTCCACTTGTCGGTTTCAAGACATTTTTTTCGTGAAATGCGTTTTTTTTCTTTTTGAATTTTGTTATTATTTATGAAAAAGACTTAAATTATCGAATCCGGTTGCTAGATATTTCAGTGCGTGAGTGCATGCAAGTCACACAGGGAAATTTCTAGCAGACAAGCCATGGTATTGTAATACCGCATCAGGACGCAGCTAATCATGTACCATGCACATTCAAATAGGTAACATTTATACATTCATCTGTTTATTTATATGTACATATTCATCTGTTTATTTATGCCTACATATTCATCTGTGTTTTCATGTCTACATATTCATCTATCTCCACATTCATCTGTTTATTTATGTCTACAATGATCATTTGCGCCAATACTTTGACAAATGATGCTAATTTTGGCAAACAGTACAAAACAGATACTGCTGGAAAGCTTCAAGCAATCGACTATTTAAAAAAAAAAGGAGAGAGGGGTGAAAGGAACAACAAGACGGTAGAAGCAGATGTAGATGTGGCTAAAGAGTCACACAGAATGCCTTCAGGCAAGGTAAGGTTCCGGTTGACGTTTATATTAACTAAAACAAAGATGGCCGAAAACAGCAAGCTAAAGTAGGCTACAAAGCCTTATCTCTTTAAATAATTCGATGGCCTTCAGAATATTTCCCACAATAAACATGGCATCCCACAATGCCTGACATCCGCCAAGACATGCGTAATGGTAAGTGGGGAACAGAACAAGAGATCCACACTGGCACATCCCCACCACGGAGCAAGAGTACATGCGTCAAGGTGTGGCCCATCCAGACACGTGACACAACCACCTCCTACCGACGACTTGGGCGCGATCACAAACGCCGCCCCAGGCGTAATATCGGGCTAATATCCCTCTTCAGTTAAGAACTTACTGGCTACAGTAAAAAAATACGTAAATAACTAGGAAAAAGAAAGTCATTGTGAACTGTCAAGTATGACAAGTGAGCAACAACTATGACGGAAAAATGTTCTGTGTTGATCCATTGTGATTTTTCTTTGATACCAATAAGTTACAGCTAATTTCACGTAATTTTCAACGTAGACGCAAAAAAATTTAGAAGTCTTTGGTATTGAATGACATGTAAAAAAAAAAAAAACACGGAAAACTAAAAGGAACCGGATATGAACTATACCCCCCCCCCCAAAAAAAAAAATGGTGCGAAAATGGTTTTAATGCTAAAACAGATTATTTTTTAATAAATTTCTTGGGATTCTTTATACAATTTGCAGTAAATTCTTTATGTAATTTGTAGCTCTACCTATACATTAACCGGCTCAATTTCGAACCTTACTCGATGTTTTTGAAGGAAATGAAGTAAGTGGTGGGAGGGGGGGGGGGGATTATTCGTCGCCGTATTCTCAGAAGAAGCATTTATTTTTCACTAATTTCTTTTTGCAAGAATTAGATTGGCTCATGTTGTGTGTCTGATTGCAGACACGCTGCGTCTCATTCTTTGTATACTCCGGCAGTGACTTTCCGGCAATTCTGATTGGGAGGCTTTAGGATGTTTGTCCTTCCCGTGCGAAGGAAGGCCCCCACCCGATACAATTCTGATTGAGTGCTGCCAGAGGTGCTACTGCTGGATGTACGGTTTATTCCGGTAGCGTGCATTTTAGGGGACAAATAATCCTGGGGACTGAATGTCCGGGAACGAATTGTCAGGAGAAGAAAAGTCCTATCTTCTGATTTTCAAACAATCCTGACTGGAATTGATTAACGGGGACTTTCCCAGTATCCCCCTTTCCAGTCATCGACCAGATCAGCACTGTTAAATGCCAGACTGGGAGTTGTACACCCAGATCTTGAGGTATTGATTTTCGTTTAGGGTGAAAACGGGGGTGGAAAATATCTGTGGGGGGGGGGGACTGGGGGCAAAAAAAAATGTGTGGTACTTCTAGGGTGCCGGACTTTATTGGTTTTACTTTCGCATGACCCTCTTACCAATCATTAGGCATTACTTTAAGGTAAAGAATTCTTGCATGACGTCACTAACAGGTTGGCGCCAGCAGTAACGTCACAGACGGGAGGGAAGGGGTGGGCTTTGGTTGGTGGTTTGTCAATTGTCACGTGGACGTGCAGGTGCAAAGATGGAGTAACTTGGCCTTGACCGATTGAGGCTTTTCACAAAATGCCGTTTTTGTAAAAAAAAAATATCCTTTTTGTGCCGACATATGCTAGTGCAGAGGTCTGAAAGGGGGGGGGGGTTGAGGCTTAACGGCGCGTCGACAGCCAGGTCATTAGAGCCGGACCTAGCCATACGGCCTAAAAGGGCCTAAAAGGACCTAAAAACACCAAAAAAAAAGGCTGAGTAAGCGACAGAAAAGTGTAAAAAAACCAAAGAAGGCAAAAAATCCTCAGAAAAAAAACCCTACACTGTCCCTTTACTGAAAGTTGTGCCTGCCCTCTCGGGTCTTTTACTAGATTGTGTTGGTTTTGTTGTATCGAATTTTTGTAAGTTGAAAACTGTACGGAGCCCCGAGACGTAATTTGCATGTCGAGCCAGCCAAATCATCCCAGCCGTGGGTTAAAAATCGATAACTAATCGGTTATAAACTATAACTGATTTATATCACGGTTGGGACGTCCAGCTAATTCGTATTTAATTAAAACGTGTTTGTGTTTTGTGAAAATTGCTTCAAGATATCGTTGACCGTCAGTTTCCTCAATATGAATGAATGTCATACCATTTTAGTTTGCGGAGGGGGGGGGGGGATTGAGGCTTAATGGCGCGTCGACAACTTGGTCATTAGCGCCAACCCCAGTCACAGTGCAGTGGTCCGGGTTGCCACTGCACCACACATTACAGAGATGTTATTCAAACCCCTAATCTAAATCTTGTCATACATCTGTACCTCCTGCAAAAATTGAAAAACACCGGACAGGAGGACAGACTTATCGCCCAACTGACGTGCAATGTCATGCGGAAGATGGAACCGACAACGAACACCATCAAGATGGCGACAATCAACAAGTAAGTGCCGGACCGTAAGTGGCCGTCGACACCAAGAACATTCAGGAGGGTCAAACCCCCGCAAAAGGAAACAGTGAGTAAGTCGGGTGTGACCAATTCGCAAACGGGCCAACACAACCTCCTCACGGCGACACGCCGAGTGCCACTCCTCGACAGTGCCTTTAATGGCCCGTAACTTATTACCGTCCTGTCTGTCCCACAAGGTTTCCAAAAAAGCGTGTAACCTCAGACGCAGAGTTTGCGGAGGGGGAAGTGTGTGATAGACGGACGAGTCAAACTTTGTGGAGGGAGAGGGGGGGGGGGGTGTAGGAGTTAGACAAGCGTCGCTTCGCAAGCTGGGTTTGGTTTTTCTCTGGAACTTCGCTCGTGCTTATCGAGCCTTATCGTGTTTGTAGCGAATATTCGACAAGTGAGACAGCAGGAACATTACTAGGACATTCAGAGAAGGTAAGTAATTCATTTTGTGCATTTGTAGTGTAGGAATTGTTTAAAAAATACGGTAATAGGGTATCGGTATGACTGAAGGTCATACCATTTCTGTTTGTGGAGGAAGGGAGGGAGGGAGTGGGTGGGAGGTAACGCGAGTGAACAAGCTTAAATATGGACCAGACATGTGGGAGTTTGCAGGAGTTGGATTTCATTCATTTTAAATAATTGGTTTTGTACGTTTTTTTTTTGCACGCTGTTTTTGGTTGTTGGTGTTTGCGGTCCCGGTCGCGTGATCCGGAAGTGTCAAAAGTGTGGGTTATCAGCAAAAGTGTGGGTTATGGGCAAAAGTGTTCGGTAACTTGATAACCCACACGTTTTGTGTTAACGGGATTTAACCTACGGAAATTTAGCGTGGCGATGAGCTAGCGTGACGTCACAGCGTTGGTATAAGTTTCATTAGCACTACACAAAAGATAATTTAGTAGTAGTCGTCACGGCGATTTTTTTTAAATTAACCTTCTTTAACACGATTTTTAACCCGATTTACGATTTTTGTGTACGGTCGAAAACCAAATTTCACTTTTATAAGTTTCGCTTTCATTTACACCGTACGAAGTAACGTCCATGTAACAACGGAGCTATTACGGTATTTTTTTCGTATTTATTTTTATTCGTAGTTGTATTTTTGGAAAATGTGGTTTTTTTCTTAGGGATACTGAAAAACAAATTAGGGGGTTCTAGGAGGGTAGCGTCTGATTTCAGGGTCAAATTATTTGCCTCTGACAACAATGTAAATCAGCTTCTTTAGTGAACCAGATGGACTAGTCTTAATGAAAGTACATTGACCTAACAAGACGGTTAATATAACGAACACTTTAGTGTACATCGAGTCTGCGTTTGCATTTGAAGTTTTTTTTCTAGCACGAAATTATTTGTACACCATGTAAATTTTAATGCAGTCAAACATCCGCTTTAATGGAAAACATTTTCTCTTCTATACCGGAAGAAAAACAACGCAAGACGAGCAATTTCGTGGTTGCAACAAAAACAAAAACGGATTTGCTTTTTTTTTCATTTTACATTTTCCGCATTAATGAAGAGCTTCTCAAGTACAGTTTCCACTCGAGTTGGTTTCCCCCACCCCCTTTTTTTTTCTCGTTTCTGCCATGTTCGTTCTCAATTGAGCGCCCATCTTGACTTAGCAGTGAGATCTTCTTTGGAGGGCAAAACACACAAGCAGGAAAAAAAAAAACTGAAAAAGTTTTAAAAAAAACTTCCTGATGTAACGTCTTCCGATTCGTAGAAATGTACATTAAAAATAAGACATTTGGAAAATTTCGTGGGGTAAGTTGGGGGTAAAATACCTTTGCCTATTTTAGAGGCGAAACTGAAAATATTATTGGTGTAATTTTTTGGAGGGAACAAAAATACAAAGGTCATGGTTCGCTTGTAGTTATTTGTTTGGTAATTCAGGATTTTTCCATACAAGAATTTCAGGGAAATTGAGATAAAAATTGAAAGACTTTTAGAGGTATGGTCAATTTATAGCGTTAAAAAATGCAATTTATAATCAGCGGGTAAGGAAAATTAGGCTTCAACTTATTTAAATTAATTATTCCGCGTTAAAAATATTTCATGCAAAAGATTAATGTCTATTGCAATTTGCAGGCTGAGATCAGGATTTCTATTCAGGATGGTCATCACAGCCGGGGGCGGGGGGGGGGGGGGAGCGGAATCGGAAATGTCAAGAATAGGCTATTATATTTCTTTAGCCACCGGTGTAGTCTATCACAGTATCATACCCGGGACCTAGTGGCAGGGACTTTTTCAGGGTTTCCTGTCCAGTCACTAACGCGATCGACTTATTGACACCACTTGACTTAACTCTGCACCACGCATCCTCGACGAACACCACCGGTTTTTATTTTCGCCACACCACAGTGAATCTTGGGACTTTGATGCGTTTTATTAGTAGTTAACTCACCACCATTCTGGGGCCGATGGTCTCGCAGAAATGCTTTGTATAGTATCTTGTTATGTTTATTGCTAAGCAACCATGTATCTATTATCTTGTGTATCTTATGTTATTATAATTCTAGCAACACTTAGCAACCGTTCAGTATTTACGGCGGTATTTTCCTTGAATAAATCACTTTGGGAGCCAACAAGTGGTTGGCGTTTTTGCCTCTTGAATGCTTTACATTTGGTCCGTATATGAATTGTTTGTACTATAAGCCTTGTTAGTGTTACTACTCCCAAACTAAACCTCGTTAGGGTTAAGATCACTTCAACGCTTTCACGGTAGTTTAGGTCTAACTTAAGCCTTACCTGACTGCTAACCCTCGTTAGTCCTACCATGGTTTTTCGATCAGCGTCCTTTGGGTTACCCAGAGAACGCTGATCGAAAAACCCTGGTGAAGTTCGGCAACGCTACGGACTCCAGTGAACTCAATATTTTCAGTCTAAAACACGACCAATCTTGGGCTTTTTCGACAACAGCAGACAAAACGAAAAAAAAAAAAAAGAAAGTGGTCTTCATTCTTTTGGAATACACGGTAAAACAAGCTCGACTTAAATTCCATTAAATACGTGTATTTGGAAATCCATTATCTAATTCATTTTACGTTCAAAACAAATAACCTCCTGTTTCTGCAGCAGAACAGTGTAGTTGAAGAACCCCCCTCCTTTCTCCCGCCGGCCTGTTATTTTTTTTACCATTACCTCACAACAAACAGAAGCCCGCTATCAGACAAGTTATGCCTAACAGTCAGCAAACACAGAGAAGTTATTTCGATCTGGTATGTTTGTGCAATTTCCAAATGCATTTTTCTCGTAAATTTGTTTGCAACTTTGATTTCCCCTTTGCCGCCGACACAATGGGAAGAACGCTCAGAGGCATTACTCACAAATCTCCGGCGGCAAAAGTCATTAATAATAATGTCAACGGGAAAAATTAAATGGCTTACAATAATTTCCACGATAACCTTGCATCACAATCAAACAATATTATCAATTGCTAGAACATTACAATATTACTGGAGCTCAGGGAGTTTCTTCACTGACAAGATAATTCCGGGAGAAATAAACGACTGCACACAAGGAAAAAAAAACCGCTTGTGGCCGGCCACTTTTCAATAACACCATGACACGTCGTTAATTATATTCACACATGTAACTATAAATTACGTCTGCATTCGAAAAGCCTGTAATGTGATGAATGCTATTGGTCAGGTTAAAATTTAAATAAATACGGAATTATTCATAATGTTAAAGGAGAAGATGTGTTGAGTGTAGCTTTCAAATAAGTGTAAACAAGGATATGATGCAGAAAAAGTTAGGCTAAGCAACGGAAAAAATTGGAAACCGCCTTAGAGGCCAGATCAACATGAGTGTGTAATTATATTCCAATGAAAGCCTCATTTATTTTGTTCGAAATCTTTTGATTCAAAACGTCACTGAAATCAACTCTTTCACGATGACAGAGATTGAAAAGAGTTTTAATGACTTGTTTTCAAAACAATCATTACATACACACACACACCAGTACACTGTCCAGCTTTCAACTTACGTACGCTGATGAAGATGCAAAATATTCAGTATACACACACACAGCAGTACACTGTCCAACGTTGACACTCAACGCTGATGAAGATGATTGAAGACAACTATTAAGTCATTGAGAGTACTCACGGTGGGGATCTCCAGTTGAGGGTTAACGTTAACCTTTTGGCTAAACCCGGTAATAAGGAAAAATGGTGATCCAACACGAAATAAGTTGAGGGCTAAGCAATATTTAGCCTGAAGGTCGAAGACTAACTCAGCACTGAGCAGTTAGACCCGAGCTGTAAAAAGCGGTGATATCCATATAGTATTAGCGTAATTCCTGAGCTTTAACAACATTTTTACAAAGCTAATTTACCCTGAAGGTCAAGGTCTAAAGAGTAAAGAGCTAACAAACCCAACTTAGTCCAACATGGCTATCACCAACTTTATTCTCCAGTCCACTAACTCCCAGGTCGAGGGTTAGTTAGATCCAGGGTTAAGCTACTCCGGGGCTAGTTTAGACCTCAACTGGATATCCCCACCGTTAGTGTCTAATTTTATGATCCCTAACTAATAGTGCTCCAGCATTAGCCTTAATTGAGATCAGAAGTTACATCATATTTGCCATGAAAACTGAACGTTTAGGTGTTGTCTTCTCTGTTTACAGCTCTCCATTACCCCATCCGGACCTTTTTGTTTAAGGTGGGGGGAAGGTTCCGAGACTTCATGGTGTGTCCACAGTTGTAACAGGTCATTAGTGCCAATGTCAGTCACATTGTGCCACACATTATAAAGCTATTAAACAAACCCCTAAATCTAGATCTTATCATACATCTGTACCTTCTGCAGAAATTAAAAAAAGCCTTATAGGAGGACAGACGCATCGCCCAATTGACGCACTGTCTCGTGAAAGACGGAAACGGCGACGAACACCATCAAGATGGCGACTTTCCGCAAGCACATGATAAACTGTAAGTAGCCGGTGACACCAATGACACTCAGGAGGGATATCCCCCTGAAAAGGAAACATGTTAGGTTGGTGTGACCAACACGAAACAGGCTAATACCGCCACTTCTAGGCCAGTGCGGCGACGAGCCGAGTACCGAGCGTGGACAGCACCTTTTATAGCACGCAACTTATTGCCGTCTTATTTGTCCCACAAGGTTTGCCAAGCAGTACGTAACGTCTTAACATTTTGGGACAGCGGTTTATGACACTTACCCTGGCCCCACTGCCAACTCCTCCCCACCAGCCCAACTCAACAACAAATCACATGTGAAACAATGCTAAATTGGGAAATGCTAAACGTGAAATAATACTATGATTATGAAATGCCCATAATTTTACGGCCTGTCTCAGATAACGCAGAACGTTCCCTTTAGTTGATTTTGTGGGAAAAATCACGCCTCTTTTATATCCCAGAATGCGTAGCTTACAGAACATCGGAAATACTGCTCCTCCTCGAGAAGAATTTATGTTGGCTCCGCGTTCCGTAGGCGACGAGTCAATGCTCACTGACTGGCGTGGGCTGTCGACGCGCCATTAAGCCTCATCTCCCCCCCCCCCTCAATGCTCACTGTAAGCCGTAATCCAATGAAATGGAGCGAGGTTCTAATAGATTACTATTAGCAGCACACACCCTCATAAAAGTTTATTCTACTGGGAACACCAAATGCTGAGCATATAGGCGATTGGAATGGGCGTATACATTTGTTATTCATGGGGAGGAAAAAGCAGGTTAGCGGGTGTCGCCTCATTTAAAAAGATTGTTTATGCCATTGTACGTTGACTCATGTTTCCTCCGTTCTATTCTTTCTGTCATTGGGTTAGATGTTAGGAGTTGCGGGTAGTTTAATGGCATTGATCGATGGTCGTCGAATGGTGGAAGTAATGGAAGCATCTTCGAGTACCGATATTTATTACGTTCATGTTCATAGATGTTAGAATTCGTGCTCGACCATCATTTACAAGAGTAACTGACTATTCATAACTACTGGAAGAGGGTATGTAAATATCCAAGGTTTGGAGCGTGAAGACCACAGTTGGGACTAAGGGAAACTATTGGGGGGACAATCCTAATTCCATGCTCCAAAAAGATAACTTACATAGCAAAAGACCCAAGGCCGGAATAAAGAAACAGGGAAGCTACAATTGCTATTCCAAAATAATCTTTATAATCGGTTGCTATAACGAAACAAGATGCAACATTATTACAGGCAGCCTGGATGTACATTGTTGTCAATTAACAATTATTGTCCCTTGGGGGAGGCAAATTAAGTTAAATATCCAATGCAGAGAGCCCATTGAGGTGCTGCTAATCAGTGCTGTTAAGATGCAAAGATCACGCACGATGGTAATTGGGGGTAGAAAGCTGATAAACCTAGATGGATCCGTACACTGTCTTGTTTTCTGTTTCCCGCGTTACCGCATGACATAAGGCTACATTGTTAAATTGTTTTATAGAGCTAACAAGTTCAATTGGAGAGCATTCTGTTGTAATAGACCATTTTGTCGACGCGCCATTAAGCCTCAATTCCCCCCCCCCCCATTTTCTATTGGTCGGTTGGTTCATTGCTTTTTGGTCGTGTTCGCTTCATTGCTTTTTGTCGTGTTTTGAACAATCTATTTCCAACTGGTGGTGATGCCCGACCATGCCTTAAGTTTGCAGATGACGTGAAAAAAAAAACACTCCAATGTTGTTCATTTAGTACTAACGAGGCTCGTTTGTCTCAATAAATCGTGTCAACTAGTAACTGAAAACAGGGTTGATCATCATTTGAATTTACTGACGATAAACGATGCCCAAGTACAAACAATCGTCGTTGTAAAGAAAGAAAAATGCGCACTGATCAATGGTCATCCCACCACATTCATACGATCCGCCTATGTCCAAATTTCCATAGTTTTCAAAATAAATATGTTTTCAAAACCTTCAAGGTTGGTTAACTCGGAAGCTAAGGATGATAGAAGCGCATTTGGAACTCTTCCCTTACCCCATGCAGCGCCCTGAGTGGTTAGTGGCGGCACCGATGGTGAGACCAATCATCCAAGCAATGGAAAAATAGGCCGCCTCCATCGGAAAGCGAATTCCACTGTGACGCTATGCCGCAACACCACTGTGAGGTATCGACCATTTTAAAACTGAAAGGCACCAACTCTAAATAGAAGAAATATCAGCACAATAAAGGATATTGAACAAACAACAACTGAATATTCCTGACAATCGACAATTAGGTCAACACCATTGATGATCTCACAGCAACCTCTTTTCACAAACTGGTATAAGACTCACTGGGCTTGCAAGCCTATACACAGTGTTTACGCCCTTCAACACGGAAGGTCGTAGATCGTGGGTTTCCAACGGGAAAAATATAATTTTTGTAAAATACACATTATGTAGCCTAGAGATTTTATTTTTTAATTTTAGCTTCTTGCTATACACGGTAAAAAAAAATGTGACCAGTGAACCAAAATCTGAATCGAACAGCAGCATGAATCTAAACCAGCAATACAAAAAACAAAGCCGCATTTCTCTCACGTTCTCTCCCTATTTCGCACTTTATTCTTCTCTCTATGTATGTATATACGTAATAATAATTATATAATATAATAATATAATATAATAATTTTATTCAACGACATTATACAAATGAGTTGCTCGAAGCTGTTAAAAACAGCTTGTGTGAGATTTCAAAGACATCTTATTCATTTCTTTTAAATATACGTACACCCAACATTGCGCAATGAGTTGCGTCAGTTTTTCTTATTTTACATCTTATTATATACAAAAAATAAATAAATAACAAATTAATAAATAATGGTTAATCTAATATTTCACACAGTTTTACAAATATTTAGTATTGAACCTCTATTAGTCTAATTCATAATTCATATTTCTATTACCTTTTGATTTATAATAACAATAAATATTTTATTATGATACTTTATTTACAATATTTCATTTATAGTATTAGTTTACAAATATTTAGTATTTTTCTTGTATTATCATTTTTTATAAGTAATTAGCTCCACATTTCTCTTAGCTTTAGTTTAATTTCCTTTATATTAGGAAAGTCCAGCATATTTTTTGGCATTTTATTAAATATATTTGGAATGTACCATTTCTTATTTCTTTTTCCGTATGTATTATTCCATCTTGGTAAAATGTAAGATGGATTCATGTTTCTTGCTCTTTCGATATTGCTTATTCTGCTGTTTTTAAATAAATGTGTGTAATAGTTTTTTGTTACTATTATATAATCTCGTAGTTCTATTATCTTGAAGATTTTATTTTCTTTAAAGATATCTTTAGTTTTTGTGTTTTTATTTTCGCCAACGAGTATTTTGACTATTTTATTTTGTGTTTTTTGAAGTCTTTCAATCAGGTAGTCTGCTGCAAATCCATATATTTCAATTCCATATCTAAGTATGCTCTCTATCCATGCATCATAAAGTATTTTTTTGTTTTTTTGTGTTTAATATCTTCTTTAATTGGTAGATCTTCGGAAGTATTTGTCTTAGTTTTGTTATTACGTTCAAGATATGGCTTTTGAAGTTCCAGTTTGAATCTATTTCCATGCCTAAGTATCTTGCTGTGTTTCTTTTTTCTAGCACTGTGCATTCCTTTTTGCATTTAATGTTTTTATTGTTTGCTTCCAGGTTTATACAATTACCATAATGTTTTATGATCCACTTTTCTTTAAACTTATTCATTTTTGGTACTCTGATATCCATTTGTATTGTTTTTTCTTTACTTATGAATAGTTCGTTCACAATAAACCAATCATTTAATTTATTAAAATCATTTTGTAAATTTTTAATCATTTCTTCATAATTATAATTTATAGAAATCATTATTGTGTCATCTGCGTAAAGTAAAATTTGGGTTTTATCTATGTTGTCTAGAATATCATTTGTGTAAATTAAATATAAAAGTGGTCCCATTACAGAACCTTGTGGCACTCCGAAATTAGTTGTAATTCGATTACTATATTTTCCTCTTACCTGAACAGTAGTTTTCCTATTTTCTAAGTAGCTCTTTATTATGTTATAAATTTTACCCCTCAGTCCAATTTTTTCACATTTTTTTAACAGAATTTTTTGATCAAACGTGTCGAATGCTTTTTGCAGATCTATTAAAATGACTCCCACGTATTTCCCGTCATTCAGTGCATTTGTAACAATTTCATTCAAATCTACCAGCAAGTCAGTTGTGCTTTTCTTTTTTGTGTATCCATATTGGAATTTTGATAAGATTTGTACTTTTTCTAAAAAATTTCTTATCTTAACAGCAAAGAATTTTTCAATTATTTTGTCAATAATTGAAAGTAATGCAATGGGTCTGTAATTATTTTTATCTGTTTTGGGTCCTTTTTTGTACACCGGTCGTATAACTTGTATTTTTAACATCTCGGGCCAGATTTCTTTTTCAATCATTTTATTTATTAATACATTCAACGCTTTTGCTGTATTATCTTTAGTTTGTTTTATATGTTCTGTTTGAATATTGTCAATTCCTGTTGCTTTTGTATTTTTTAATTCATTTATTATTGTCACTATTTCTGTTTCGTTTGTATATTCAATGTACATTGTTTTTTGTATGTTTTTTTGTGTTTTATCTTTTTTATTTCTAATTTTTTTGCTTAATCTTCCTTTTTTGTACTCTTCATGTTCCATTTTAAAACTTTCCTTCAGATCTGGCACTTGTTTAGCAAAATTATTATTAAAATCATTTACTATTTCCATGACGTCTTCCTCTTTAAATGTTTTCATTATACATTCATCAATATTATCCCTCTTTTGTTTTCCAGTTACTTCATGTATTACATCCCAGATCGTTTTCTTTTTATCTTGTTGTAAGGTTTCTAATTTCTCTCTATAATATATTTGTTTGCATTCTTTAATCATTTTATTAATTTCCTTTTTCTCTTGTTTATATTTATTTATCATCTCTTTATCTACATCATGTGCTTTCCTTATTTTATTCCATAATGTATTTTTATGTTCTATTTTTTCTATAATTTCATTTGTAATCCATTCTTTTCTCTTTCTATAATTTATTTTCTTTGGGTCTTTTTTTTTAATGATGTTTTTTTTGTATATATTATCTATTTTGCTAATAATTTCCTCAAATATTTTTTCTGGACAATTAATAGTTGTAAGTATACTCCAGTTAATTTCATTCATTTCTTTTATAATGTTATTATGTTTATAAGTAATTGTATCACCTTCTTCAAATTTCCTTATTGCCTTTAATTTGTTATTGCCTTTCCAAGGATTCCAGATCCAACACATAGTAAAGTAATGATCTGCAATTTTTTCTGTTAATGTTCCTCCTCTGGTTTCTCCTTTATCAGTTTTGATGTAAATGTGATCGATACAAGACCTTTGCACATAATTCTGTCCTTTTTTTGTGATAATTTCTTCTCTAGTTGGGGAATCTATTTTTTTTTTCATATCCTAATTTTGCTAATGTATTCTCATAGTTATCTACTAAATTTTGTTCATGCTTGTCTTCAACATTTTCTGGGTTTTTTAATATATCTATATTGATATCTCCTATTAAAATATTATATATAGCATTTGATTTATTATTTGTCATACAGTGCTTTAGTTTTCTTATGAAATCTTTTTTATTTGAGCTTGGTTTCTTATAAACAGCCAATATTCTTATTGCATCTTTATTAGTTTTTTTTAGTTCCAATTCAAGTATATTGTTATCATCGTAACTTATATCAATACTGTTTATTTCAAATTCTTCCTTAATGAAAATCATTAGTCCTCCTCCCCTTCTTGTATTTTCTCTTGTGATGGTTTTTTTCACATATCCATTTAAGTTGTATAATTCTATTTCTTCTTTTTTAATATTTATTTCTGTGAAAATTAGTATTTCCCACTTTATATCAGCATCCATTAGTTTTCGATGGATTATATTCCAATTTTTCCTTAAACTTCTTATGTTAACATGAAGCATTTTTACATTTTCACAATTACCAACATCTTTCTTTATCTCTTCTGAAATTTCATTCCAGTTTTCAAAGACTTGATTGATGAACTTCCTGTGTTGTTTGTAAATTTGTCAAGTCATCTTCTTCTCGTACAGTTATTACTTCTTCATCCTGCTGTGTTTTTCTCATCATGATCTTTCCATTCCTAAACCATACGTATTTGTAATTATTTTCTTTTGCAAAGTTTTTTGTTTTCCAGAAGAGGTTTTTACTATGTGGGGTCATGTTTTCGTTTAGGTATATTCGTTTTCTATTTCCGTTTCTGTACATATTGTCATTGGTAACAATGCGTTTTCTTTGTTCCAACCACACATTTCTACTGTCTCTGTGTTTGAACTGTATAATCAGAACACTAGGTTTGTCTTTGTTTCTGTTTGGTATCCTGTGTACTGCATCTATTTGATTGTATTCGAAGCCCTGTATGTTGAAATTCTTGACTAGGTTATGCACCACTTCAGTAATATTTTCGTCAGGAAGCCAGTCCAGCTGACCAATTTCCAAATTTCTGTTGCGGTCATATTGTTCTTTTTCTTTGATTTCACGGTTCATAGTTGCTAACGTTTTTTCAACTACTTTATTTCGTTCTTCTCTGTTTTCTAATGTCTGTATTCTGGTTTCCATCTTCTTAAGTTGCTCTTTTATAGCTTCATTCTCTTTTTTTAAATCCTCTTGTTCTTGACTTAAGAAATCCAGTGTTTTGACTATGTTTTCTATTGTTTCATTTGCCTGAATTATCTTGTCTAGTTTTTCTTCCATTCGTTTCATTCTTATTTCTATTCTTGTCTCTGTATGGGTTTCTATTTCTCTGACATCTTCAGGTTGTTTTTTCTTGCTTTTATCTTCTGTTTCGGTTTCTCTATGTGTTTCCGGTTCTGTTATTCCTTCTGATTTTGAGTTTTTTTCACCTTCATCATCACTCTCATCAGTACTTTCTTCTTCATCCTCTTTTTTCTTATCAGATTCTTTTTCCGATGCAGTTCTTGGTTTTCTGCATCTAGTGCATTTCCATTCTTTTTTTTTTCCTTCGTTTTTTGCCTTCCATGTTTTTTGTTGTATTCCTGCACAATGATAATGGTATTTTGCACTGCAAACTCCACATTTCACACAATCACCTTGATTTCCTATTTTTTCTTCACAGTCGCCACATCTAGACATGGTTTTGATTCGGATTTGCTTCTTTTTTGTTCACTGATATTGGCTTGTGTTGAGTAGTTTCACTTTGGATTACTTTTTAGTTAAAAAGTTTTATTTTGGTTCACAAAGTTATAATCCGGGTTTAAACTTTTTGCACTTTTTGAACTTTTCATGCTCGTTTTGCACTTTTCTTACACTTTTTAATTTTTGCACACATTTTCGAACACACTCTGATTTTTCGTGGCAAATTTTTCTGTAACACCTCCTGAGTCGTTTTGCCTCAATTATTTTTATAGTTTTCCAGTCCTTCTATTCGTTTTCCACTCACCAAACTTGCTGTGATGATCCTTTAGGTTCTTATGTTTGTGTTCCACTGGTTTCCTGAATGTTCCACCACCTTCTAATCGTATATTTTCACCATTATTCAGCAGCGTTTCACCAACAGCAACCCAAGGCAGCCATATTGAATGACGTAAAATCGTATAATAATAATAATAATAATAATAATAATACGAACATGTATGACGAACCGTTTAATTAGGAATTCGTCGACATATAGAACACAAGATGTATCGTTTGCAACCTCAGCAGATGCAAAATTATTTCGGTTGCCGTTTTGGACTTAAAAATATCAGGCCTCCTGTGCTGGGGCGGGGGAAGAGTTTGAGGCTTTATGGCGTGATGACAGCTTGGTCATTAGCGCCAACCAAAGCCACAGTGAGTGGTTTGGGTTGCCACTACGCTACACCTTATAGAGATGTTAAACAAACCACAACTTATATATCTGTACCTCCTGCAACAATTAAAAAACCTAAGACATGAGGACAGACGCATAGCCCAATCGACGCACTAAGTCTTGCTGATGATGGACATGGCAATGAAAACCATCTAGATGGTGACAATCCACTGGCACATGACGGACTGTAAGAGACCGGCGATACCAACGATAATCAGGAGGAATATCCCCCACCCCCTCAAAAGGAAGCAATTTTTAAGGTTGACGGAACCAATACGTAAACTTCCTTTGCAAGGAATTGAATCCTCGACCTGTGAGATCAAAGCTGAAGCGTTAACACTTAGCCAAACTGAGAGACATTACTGTAATTGAGCGGTAGGTGTTGTCTTTTCTTTCTTAACAGTGGCGAGATCAATTTTCCGTTCAAGAAACCTGATATTTAACTAAAAAACAGCACATAGACATGTTTGCATCCGTATTTATCACTAGAGGAAGCCCGTGCTATGCACGGGGCCAGTCATGAATTAAGTTTACGGACACATTTCCCGGAACATTTTTCCGGCACTCTTCCCGACGACTTGTCAGATTGATTGACCACTCATGCCTGCCTCCTGTTTGCATGCAGGTAGAATGGGAGATCGCATTTGCAATGCGGGCGCGAGGAGGGGAGAAGTGATTGTTCGGCCCGACGACTTGTCAGATTGAACCTTTATTGAGTAGATCGACCACTCATGCCTGCCTCCTGTTTCCATGCAGGTAGAGTGGGAGAGTGCATTTTCAATGCGGGCGCGAGGAGAAGTAATATTCCTTTTAGCCGGCCTCCAATATTATTATAAAGATTATCATAAGGTGGTGAGGTGACGCTAACACAGTACCGGACTAAAACTGTGCCCATTTTATGCGGTTATCTGAAAACCAACACAGCCACAACTGGTTAGTTTTAATGAGCCACGTTTTTGATAATCTATCACTTTTTACGGGGTCTACCCATTCCCTGCTCAAGATATTGCACTCGTGACCTCATTCCCTGTACTTGGCATGAACTTGCCTTATACTTGGAACTGGAAGATTGCAATTATCCCCGTTAATTGGGTCTGCCTCTCGTATACCTGTTACTTAACTGAGGCCATTTCCATCCCTTAATCCATAAACACGAACTATTTCAATTTTTCTTTATTTACGCAGTGCAGATTCCTTTCTGCATGAACTTCCCTTCTCATTGTTACAACAACGTGAAGACATCCCGAGTGGTACAGCCGTGGAACTCCTTTCTATCTGTACTGGTGGCGTCAACTAGTCTCCATCAATTTAAACGAGGCCTAAAAAAGGTAAATCTTTCTATTTTTTAAAATGTATCTTTGATTAGTTATATTGTTGTATTTGTTTTGTTGGTTTTATTCTTTGCAATTACAAATTTCTTTGATATTCAGTTATGACTTAATCACTGAAAAATCCTTACGAAAAAATTCCACACATTGAAAAAGTTTTGTATTTCATATTCCAATTGACCTGCCACGTATATTGCAGATTGGCTCCACGTTTTTTTTGCCTTTACTTATTATTATTATATAATTTTTTTTTTAAAAAAGCGTAAATAGCTCTAGTTTTATTTTTTACTTCAGTTTTTAACTTTCACTGAACCGGTTTCATGCATTTCATTGTTTTACTTACAACTTCTAGGCTGGATATTTGTAACCTCGCAGGGTCGTTTCCTGTTTTTGTACTACTTCACCTATTGTTATATTATTATTATTATATATATGTACATTTTTATGTTATTTTTGAATTTAATCTATTTTTGTATATACTTGCATGCAATTATAATTTAGGACAGGTGGAAGTGGAACATAGCTTTTAACTTCCTGGTTTCATTTTGTCACGTTGATGACAATAAACTATTTCTTATCTTATCTTCTTATCTAGACATCTACTAAGAAAGAAAATGTATCTCCCTTCCCTACAACCACCGTGATAAGCTTTGGCCACAGAAAAATGACTTAAGAGGAAATACCTTCCATTTAGGTAACCTCATTCAAAGTTGGATTAGACCTACTTTCCGAAACTGTATCTTGAACAATTATCTACATCATTAAAAACATACGGGGTGCGTGTTTGTACCACTACTCCTCTGGGTCTAAAGCGTATACAAAGGCCACAGTAGCAACAAATGAAAGATAATTAAATAACGTTTCGGATAAGCTTATTATCACAGCTATAACTTTATCTTTTGACCCCCTAACATGCAAAAAAACATCCAAAAAACTGCTCTGAAAGGTAATCATGAACGAAGTTTGATAAGACAGGTAAATAGTCAGGTAAATTTATCAGAAAGAAACTTTGTTGAAAAAAAACAACCTAAAATGACGACATATTTTGCATCATACCATAGTAGTATCAGCAACACTACGTACAGATATTAAAACATGTATGCTATGTTTCAACTGGCCGGAAGCACGAAAAACGCACACCGACAGGTTTTAAAAACCTGTGAAACATTCACATTTCTGAATCACGGAGTTGCGTCGATTGAGCGAGAACAGCAAGCGATTTCTACGTAAAGTAAATCTTTTAACGCGATTCTCACTTTGCTCTCTTAATCTTTGTTCGTAGGGGTCTTAAGGCTCGTTCACACAACGACTCGCCTTTGCATTCTCGTAGCTAGATGCTAGAAATCATTTGAAATTCCAACATGGCGGCAGTTTTAGCTCTGCCGGCTCGCAATGAAAAGAGTCAATAATGTGAGTTCAGAAGCAACTGAGAAAAGAAAGGAGTAGTTCTTTATCTTATTGTAATGGATTATACAACTGCACGAATTTATTCAAACGATGTTGGATTTAGCGAATTCAGGTAGCTTGGTTACCATGGCAACGACATCTTGGCAATCGCGATTAAATTCCATCTGCGAGAATGTAAGAGCAAGTCGTTTCGTCAACGCGCCCTCAGGGCGGGTTTATGCACGCGACAATTTTCTCGCTCACTAGCTTTTACTTGGTTAATACTAAATCTGCTGGCTGCCTCTCGTCTTTAACTGAACATGCGGCTTTCGAGTTGTCTATACATAGTAAACTTTGAAAATAGTGTGAAATGACAAAATGATATAGCAATGTTTAAAATTGGTATTGCACTTTGCTCTTTATCCATATTGTTATTTATAATATGTTTAATTTGTTATATATTACCGCGTTCATTTAGTAGAAACTGGAAAGTAATCGTAAATAAATAACGGTTGAATATCAAATAGCCTTCGGCGATCGATAAGGTCACGTTGCGTAAACGCGGCCTTACTTCCGGGTGCGTAGGCGTGTTAACATGCAAACAAACAAACAAATCATAAGTTTTGAATGATGTAGGTGAAATACAGGCGTGCTGAGGAATGTGATGAAGAAATTGTGGGCATCAATTGCAATTTTCTTACGTCGAAATAATCGGCACATCTATTTTGTAATGCTTTGGTGATTGAATAAACGATGTGAAGCAAGGATCGACATCAATAGAGTGAGTAAAGCGAGCGATTTGACTAGTTTTAGTGTAAGAAATTCTCAGTTTAATCTCCAACACTGGTGTTAAAAAATTCGTACATCAGCTGTGCTTTCAGAGTTCTCCATCTCTCCTTTCCAAATTACAGAAGAATAAATTCTTTGACGCATGGAAGGGGCCTTATAGGAAGACGTGTGTGCCAAGCCAAGAAGAAATAATCAATATATTGAAGTGGGCGACAATCATGGAGCAATGCGTCAACAACGCACAATCAAGTCAGAGGGTGAAAGAAACCTTCCCAAATCACTCAAAGTTGCCAATCATCGTTTCATAGGTGTTTTGTTCGCTGTTGGGGCGTGGGAGTGTTTCGTTCCCGGCGTGGGCGGCAGAAAATGAGCGGCCTTTACTGCTATACAAACTTGGAGATGTGGGTTTTAATAATTGCAACTTGAGATGGCAGTGTAATGTTCCGTAAAAAGGTAAATGAGAATGAGAGAGCAAATGTAGAAACTCATCCATCCAGAGCAATTTATTTCTTTCACTCGTATCCTATTGTTGGTGTCGGTGTATAGAAAGGCATTACATGATGCTCCAAGTTTGGTTTCCTAGTAGTGGGATGACATCCGTTTTAGCTAGCTTGTTATTCCATTAAACAAGGCAGAAAGCCATCGGCTCAGAAGGGTTAAATAAATACAGATGCAAACCTATTTACGTTGCCTTTTGAACTTATATGTCAGACTCCCTGATTGGGGACTGGAACCCATGACATTTGAAACCAAAGGCTGCAGTTCTACCTCTGAGCCATACTGACACGGCCAAAAGGAAACGTTCATAGGCAGCATTGAAACGTCCATGGAATAACAAATAAAGACAGATGCAAACCTATGAACGTTTGCTTTTGGCCGTGTCAGTATGACTCAGCGGGATAGGACCTCGGCCTTCGGTTTCGGGTCGTGGGTTCGATTCCCTACTCAGGCAATCTGACATATAAGTACAATAGGCAACGTATTCAACGTTTGCATCTGTATTTATTTGTTATTCCATGTCGAAAACTTGGTGGCTACGATTTTTGCTCGGATATCACTACTTTGAATGGCTAAAGTTTAGTGGGCTCTTTCAACCTTTTGGGTTTCGTTTCTGATTACTTATAACTAATTATTATTAATCATAACTATAGATAATTCCGCTCAGATCCAATAATTTAGGCACCCAATCTAGTTGAAATTCGGAAACGCAATCTGTGATCAAAACAATTGTCCCTCGTCGTTCATAGCCGAATAACAACTGAGCATAACATTCTGCAGAATTGCTGGCAACATTGTGAAAGTCAAAACAAAGCGAATATTGTTGATACGGTTCACAAGGTTTTTTGAAGAAAGCAATTTCTTTCTTGGACCGACAACACGGTACACTTACGTGACCAACATACAGTCTGGGCAGAAATTAAATTTACTTTAAAACTCAGATATAACGAAACTACTGGCTACATTTTGCTCTCTCTAATCATAAGTTAATTATTTGAACTTGAAGGGTTATTTAACTGGGTCATTTCAGCTGGGAAAGGTATATTTCTAATTTTTTGTATGTGTCGGTGTTTTCAATTTTAGTCAGGTTAATATTTTGATTAAAGAAATCGTGGGTTATATCTCAAAATACGAGATTAATAACAAAGAAAGGAAAAAAACTTGGCATAATACTCCAATTGGCACATTAAAAGTTAAATAAATAGTCGCAATTCGCTGTAAATTATAGATAGGAAATACGAAAACAAGCGAAATAGTGAAAATCACGTAACAGAAATAACGTAGTACAGTAAGCCTCCTTAATGTACTCACACTTCGGTGTTGTTGTGCGAGTAGTGGAGGAGTGATTCCACTGCTATTGGAGGAGTGGACATGTCGATAAAGGCGTTAGGTCAGTGTTCGGAACGGATTAGGTTGTCAGTTTGAGCACTGGTCGCATCACTCGGGCGAAAAGTGCATAAAGGTAGTTTACTGTACTACGTTAAAAATTGGTTCACCCTCTCCGCTGTTAAAATGCGTTTAAGTAATGCCCATTCAATTATTGACACAGAAAATTCACTGAAAGGTGAATCCGTATTTGAAACAAAAAATATAATTACAAATTATTACGTTACCACCTGTTCTATCATTTCAGCTGTGCTTGCTTTGTTTGTTGTTATAGCAGTGTGCCACACCTACATTCCCCGATGACAGGGTATGGCACGCCAAACAACATGACAGGGTTTATGCAGCCTTGGAACTCTCTTTCTGAGTACATTGTGTCTGCTCCGTCACTTAAAACCATTAAAGTTCAACTTAATGTTTAGTAGCAAAAAAATTTGGCCTTGGAGTTCAATGGGATAGGACCGTTTTATGTTTATGGTTTCATGCCTCCTTGGCCTACCTTACTCTGTTGGGTATGGGCATGCCATTTAACGTCGTACTTCTTGACTATCGTTCCATTTCTTTTACGTCATGAAACTAGTCATTCACGTTGGTACCAATGCACGTTTATACACCGAGTCCAAAAAGATAAACTCGTACTGCGTAACAGCGACTAAAACAGTTCTTCAAAGCGCCAAAAGCTGTCAACTACATAGGAACGAAAAGAGACTAAAGAACTAAACTGACGATCAGTCACTGTAACACTGAAAATAACATCATATCACTATTATCTTCACAAATGTAGTACAAAAAGAAAACTAGAGAAACGCTTACCGTAAGAGGTTTCTTAGCAGCATACAGATCCTGTAACGACAGCCAGAAAGAAAAAAAATGTATTAAGTTATGACTTTAAAAAAAAATACAAATCATTAATTTGATTTGGTTGCACCAACACTTAAACCCACAGTGATGAATTGTGCAAATAAAGCAAATTACATATCAGCGACTAAATTCAGAATTTGTTACGTCCGTAGATAAAATAGAACGCGTGCGAACGTCTTCGAACTAGGAGACGAAACGTCGGAACTTCCATTTCACTTCCACTTAAAGTCTTCTGTCATATTTTTACCATATCACGTGATTCCCTCAATTTTTCAAATCGTAGTAGTACATCGAAAATCGAAATTCGATCGGACGTTGTTAGTTAAGTAAAGGTTCCCCACTCCATGCAGTCTTTCGTGAACCAGCGCTGAACCGCTTCACTTTTTCCTATGATAACGGTTCAACATTTCCTAGCTATATTCTAATGTTGGGGGGGAAGGCAGGGGAGAAATATTTTAAATGCAAGAAACAACACTGGTGCAGAGCTTGTTTTAAAGTATTTGATGATCAGGTTTTAGGTGTCTGGTGGGCTTTGTGAGAAATATCCAAAGCAATGATTGCTAAAGTTGAGGCTATTACTGCCCAAACCCGTGTGATTTTAATTGTTAACCATACTCACATCAGTTTCACCATGAGTGAATAAGTTTGGGTGAGTTTGGTTTCTGTTGAACCCTTGAATATGGACACGTAAGGGCCGACATTTTTGTCTAAGTTCGTATAGATGTCGTCTGGCGGGCGCCACCAGTTCTACACACGATTTCTTGCGCCTCCATGGCTTAAAGCGATAAGGGGCCGTACACAACATGACGTCACATAATAGGGGTGGCTTCACGGAGCGGAGTAGCATTTTCTGATAAGGGGAGAGGCAGAGGCAGTTAGTTTCAGAAGCCGGACACGCTTGGGAATAACTATCAAAACAATGGAATAAAGCTTAAAAAATGTCTTCAGAAATTAGAATAACTTATCGGACTAATTTCATGAACTTCACGAAAAAAATCATCGATTTTCTCAAATTGTTACTCTCTTCATCGGTAACGAAGGGGGAAGGGGGGTTCGACGTTTGTTACCTCATTTTCTAGGGAAGGGTTGCAAAAGCTGTCAAAGAGTGACAGAAAAGGGAGCCAAAAAATGGCAAAATTTGCGTTACGTCATTTGCGTGTGACCTGCATTGGTTTCACCATGCAGTAGGATATATACACACTAGAGGTCTGGCGCCAAACAAAAACCGCAAATTACGTGATACCATAACTCAGGCGGTACAGCTGTATGATAAAATTTAGATTTTAGGTTTGTTTAACATCTCCGTAATGTGGGGCACGGAGGCGACCCGGACCACTGCACTGTGACTGAGGTTGGTGCTAATTACGTAGCTTCGACGCGCCATTAAGCCTAAATATCCCTTCCCCCCCCCCCTACCAAAAAAAACTCATCCCAATTTATACACTACTACACTATTTTGAAACTTAAAAATAGAAAATAGTCTAGAGAAAATGTAAAACACAAATCGCTGTTAATGGTATAAAAGTTAATTGGCAATAAGCCGTAACGGTCCCGTTAGTGGTTAGACTAGACGACGTTACAAAGGGCGTTTTGCTATTCGTAGAATGTGGTTGTTTGGCCAACTCATTAAATTAGGGGAAACCCATTTTACTGAAACCGGGTCTATACACATTAGCATCCAACTCCAGCCGTTGAGGTTAGTCGGAAGGAATGTCTCATTTTTGGGGATATCTAAAAACGTATAAAAGTTCTTAATTACTTGGAATTGATCCATTTCTTGTGCATCCCGGATAATTCTAAATAGACGCAGAATTCTCAGTATTGTGGATGTTGAGCATGCGTGGGAGCGTTGGGTATAAATACGTCCACACAACCACGGCTTGGCATCATGCATTGAATCTAACCAATTAACAACTTGAACGATAGCCATCTTCAATTGTCGCTATTGGTCGGTTGAAATCTTGGACTCCATTGATCAGGTTGAAAAACTAGGAGCAAGATAACTAACGTGAGAAGAGGATGGTTGGTCAGATAGATATTTGACGCAGATAAGAAATCACAGCATTGTTGTCAGCCTAGATACAAATCATCAGGACTACTGACCCCCCTATCGTCAGTGCTGGTGAATTCTTAGTAAATGTGGCGAATGAGTTAAAGAGATTAACAAAGAGAAATCAACGATACAGGAATAATTCACTTTTTGTTTATGAAGTGGAACCTTACGAAAAACGAGCACTACATTGATCATTTGTTTGATCATTTTACTGATCGATTTTGGTTTCGAAACATCGGTAAGCAGCATAAAATTTTGCAGCAATAAACATCCTTGAGCGTAGTGAAACGACGTGGAATGAGCGAGTGAAGCGAACGAGTTCGATAGTATGATTTATTCTTCGATGTTCATCCTGAAGGCAAGCAATATACTACAGCCGACCCTAGACATTGTCACGGCATTCATAGGCTGTGAACTATTATAATATTTCTCCGGCGTTGGATATTATTATTCATATTGATACAAATGTGTCAGCGAAAATCATACACTAGAAATAATACTACAGTAAGCCACCTTACACATACACGTACGTTTCAGTGCATAAACGGTTGTGAAACTAAGTGCATTCGATAGGTAAGTGTGTAAACGGTTGTAACCTTGACAACGAGTTCCGTGAGGTATCTTTCATAAAAACCAGTGAACATTTAGTGCGTTTATCGGTAAAGGCTGTACGGCAGTGAGAATGATGGACGAATTCGCCAGTTCGAATCCGGCTCAGGCCACTCGAATGAAAAGTAACACACAAAGGTGGTTGCTTCAGCAGCTTCAAAGACTTCAACCAAAAGTCAGGTTTCACTTTCACTAAAATCGCCACCCTTAAAAAGGTCGCATTATGGTCTATAAATTTAACGTCTTGGAAGCAAAAAGAATTTAATTCCCCGCTAAACACTCGATCCTTTCCTCGAGTCATAACAATTAGGGATAATATTTATTTGGGCATGTATGAGGCAGCTAACAAACGGCTACTGCAAATCATGCCTCGTTAGGGTTAATTGTAATTTAAACAGTTATTAGCCACAACACAACATGAAAAACGACTGGAGTACAAGCCAACAGCTGTCGACATGGCGGCTCATATCCATGCGAGCCTACTCACTCATCATTCCGGAGCCCCGATAAATCACTACGCACGGATTTCCCATATTAAAGCCAACCGGGAACTATTTGTCTTCCTGCTTTTGAATTTACGGTCCGAGACTTTAATAGCGCAAAAGAGGAAAGCAATGAAGCTTTACGAGACATCTCTCAAAGAAGATGTAGTCTTGCATTTGGCACTGGGTTTTATAGCATCGTTACGGGACGGAGAAGGCAATCAAAATAGTCAATATTGGACCCAGATGTAAACAGCCAACCACTAGAATACGTGACACGATTTTTGAGATGTTCCAATCTACATTCTTGGAATTCTACTAAGTTCTGACTGGCACTGAGGTCGGTGCCGACCAATCGACATTATCATTATTGTAATTAGAAACTAAACGTCGATATTGATATTACGTATTCGTCAAGCTTGAATGCTGTTACCTGGTTTCAACCAAATCTTTGTTTACTCGAACGAGACAAAGTAGAGACATGCAGTTTGTTTCAATTTATTTATTTATTTATTTATTTATTTATAAGTATCTGTCTTGGAGCTGCATATCATCTGACGGAAATTCTCGTATAGATAAGCGCTATCAATGTTTAACCTTGGTATAGACATCTTAGGAGGTAAACCTAGTAGACTTATTAAAAGACGAACTTTAGCAGACATCTTAAAAGTTGACCCCTAGTAGACTCTTAGAAGTGAACCTTAGTTGATATCTTAGAAGGAGAACCATAGTAGATATCTTAGAAGGATAATCTTCGTAGACACCTTATAGAAGGAGAACCGTAGTAGGCACCTTAGAAGGAGAACCTTAGTAAACTTCTTAGAAGGAGACTCTTAGTAGACATCTTGGAGGAAGTATCTTAGTAGATATCTTAGGAGAACCATAGTTGACATCTTAGAAGGAGAACCTTAGTAGACATCTTAGAAGGTGAACCTCAGTAAACATTTTAGAAGGAGAACCTTCGTAGACACCTTGAAGGGACACCTTAGTAGACAACTTAGAAGGAGAATTTTAGTAGACATCTTAAAAGGTGAACCTTAATAGACATCTTAGAAAGAGTTAGTACATATCTGAGAAGGAGAACCTTAGTAAACAACTTAGAAGGAGAATTTTAGTAGACATCTTAAAAGGTGAACCTTAATAGACATCTTAGAAAGAGTTAATACATATCTGAGAAGGAGAACCTTAGTAGACATCTTAGAAGGGGAACCGTAGTAGGCATCTTAGAAGGAGAACCTTAGTAGACACCTTAGAAGGGAAACCTTAGACATCTTAGAAGGAAAAAGAAGACCAGTAAGGAGATGAAACCTAAAGATTCATACCAGGTACCCTCTTATCATAGCAGGGAGCCGAGATAATGGTCAGAAGTTATCCCATAGCAAGTGAAGAAACCTGGTAGCCTCTCACACTACTCTGGGTAGCACTTACTGGCGAGAGACTTTACAAGCCCATCTTTCCCCAGGTCAACTTCTTTAGACAAAGCTTCACTCAAAGTACATTTTTAACATCGTAGGCAAGGTTGGGCTATCATCATCATCCACAATGCCAACTCAGAAATAGCTTGCGTGCAGTGTATTCTGCATTCGAGTGAAGGAAGCCAACCACTGCTATACACAACATTCGCACACGCCAATGGGTTAAACGGTGGCTGTCCTTCGACGGCTTGCCAGCTAGTCCATTTCTAAATTTTGCAGTTAGCCTTACTCGTCTATAAGGCTACAATGCAAAACCCACCTTACATTAAAACCTATTTACAACAATCGAGCACTGAGTGAGCCAAGGTCATAACTGCTGCTAAAAATTGCATGTGTCCTCCATGTTAAGACTATGAACCCTACTGAGCAATATGGGTAGTTTGTTGGTGTAAGCTTTCTTTTTTAACCAATCACTTGTATGGTTTTTCTACATGCACCACTGATCTATGAATCCAATTTGGACAGTGTCCAGCTTTAAAAACGAGAAGCATTATCGCCTTAGACTAAGGGCGCGTTTACACAACGTGACCTTCTCGCTCGCCGAAAGTTATTAGCTATGCAACCGTTATTTATTTGCGATTAATTTCCCGTTTCTATTAAATGAGTGTGGTAATACACAACAAATAAAATGTATTATAAATAACAACACGGACAAAGAACAAAGTGCAACAGTCATTTTAAACATTGCTACAACATTGTTGCCATTTCACGCTGTTTCCAAAATTTGCTATTCTGGCTGAAAAAACAGCTTCTAGCAGTGATCAAACGACGGTAGAATAAATAGCTACTCGTCGCAGCGAGAATTCAAAATCCAACATGGCGTCCATTTCGGAGTTATCGATTCGAAGATAAACCTTCGAATGCCGGTATTCAGGAATCTGTCCGTCGTCGTGTACTGCAGTACAAATTGTTTTCTTGTTGACATAAATCGACGCTGTCATGTTGCAAGCATCGTACGTCGTGTCGCGAGGCACGAGGAGAAAGTTTGCGTCCGCGTTGTTGCCATGGTTACTACGTATAGACAACTCGAAAGCCGCATTCTCCGACAAAGGCGAGAAGCAGCAAGCAGATTTAGTATTGACCAAGTAAAAGCTAGTATCCTAAGCGAGAAAATTGTCCTTGCATAAACGCGCCCTAATACAGGTTAGCTATCCATCACCTCAATGTTTTCTGTTTTGTTTGTCAGCTATAATAAACAAAAGGTCGTTCTGAGCATGGAATAGTGTAAACCACATTTCTTTGAACGTTTCGCCTAATTAATTCATCTCCAGTAAATGACCTTATTTCGTTTTGTTTTTTCTCCTCTTCTCTCCTACCCTGCAACTTTGCTCGGATCCGAGCTTTGCGATTCTAAATGGGCAGCAGCTACACTTCGAACGGATGATCAACAAGGGTGTGGAAATTATAGAATTTCAGTCGTTAGGCAACTAGTCTGAGCTCTGCCATCTCTCATCCAAGCTAACTACCATTTTAAATTCGGCAATTTAAATTCGACGTCTTCCAACATCGTACTAAAAAAAAAAATGCTGGCCGCTACATACGTCTCCACATGCAAACACTCTCAAAATTGGCAGTATTCAATTTGTATCGCTCTTATCATCTTCTGAAATTTAGAAACGAGACTTAAATAAAAAGAGACTTACACAAATGTTAAAACTATAGGATTAGGCATGTGCCTTTTGTTAAAAAGTGGTGGTGAGGTAGAGTCATGGGGCAGCCATCTTCGATTGTGATGTCATAACGTAGGATAATGTCATAGTGGGGGCTGGATCAGGCTATTGGGTGCCAAGAAGGGTGTAGGAGGCAGATGATGTTGGATGATTGACTTCCATTGTTTCCAGTGAAAGTGATCAAGATCGAATGGGTTAATGATGACATTTCTAATTTTGTAATTTCGTAGTTTTCAAGCTGGTACTTGATGCCGGTATGTGTCTCTCGTTCGCTACATAAGAAAGCACTATGGTAGTATTTTGTCAGCAGAGAACTTGGAGAGTAATTCAAAATAGAATGCACTCACCAGATTTCCCCCATCGTCTGTGAACAATTCGGAGACATAGTCTAATACTCCATTAGAGCTTGTCAATGTCGTTTTGTTTTCTGTCGTCGAAGGAGACAACTGACTTTTAGATATAACGTATCTACAGGATTCAGAGGTCTGATTCACTTCGACATCTGTCCTCGTTTGTTGCCATTTACCGAATGATTCTTCCATTATGTTTTTTTTTTTTTTTTTGGACTGTTTGTCACGACTGCGCTTTGCCTCGAGAGACAAGGCTTTGTTGAGCTTTGGGCGAATGTTTACCCTACAAGGAAACATACTTTTTAACCTATAAGGAAGAATAAGATTGACGTAAAATTGGTTGGCAGCGAAGATATGAGTAAACTTTGGGCGGTATTTACCAACAATACATTTGCCCTGTCGGTAAAGAAGAAATCCGGAGGATGTTAGCACAACCAGAATCCTACACACAGAATCAGTCGGAAAAATCGGACTGAAGCTTGAAGCATGCACCATTGCATCCAACAAAATTCGTGTCATAAACCGTATCAAAAACTTTCCAATCACACGTGTCTTTCTTTTAAAATCTGCCTGTAAATATTAGGGCGCGTTTACGCAACGACTCGCTTTTGCATTCTCGCAGCTAGAACTCAATCGCGATGGCAAAGGTGACATTGCCATGGTAACAACGCTAAACGGATTAGCTAAATTCGACATCGTTTGAGTAAATACTTGCAGTCTTATAATCCGTACCTATAATATAAAGAATTCCTCATGACGAAACAATTTTCTCAAACGCTTCTGAACTCGGGTGCGGCAGACATAAAACCGCCGCCATGTTGGATTATGTGGTGATTTCTACCTTCTAGCTGCGAGAATGCAAAAGCGAGTGGTTGCGTAAACGTGCCCTTAGGCTATTTAGCGATAGTGCGTCTTTCAAAGATGGACGATTTGGATGTTTTTGACTTCTCACGCTTGCATTTTTTACATTGTCCTTTTAATTGTAAGTGTTTATAGTGACTTATGAGATCATTTTTATTTATGCCATCCTGCTCATCCTTGTCTGTTATGTTATGTTTACGTGGATAAGGCCAAAATTTCTGGCCGAAAATTTAATTCCAGGGTGTTTGAAAATCGTGAGGGGGTTGTTGTTGGTCAGAGACAACATTTTTTTTTCAATCTTAAAGTCCGGCAAATTAATTTTCATACTACAGATGATTTCCACTTCAATATCTTCTTTAAATAACGAGTAAACACACTGCAACAATTGAAATCTGTTGCTGAAAGCATTTCTATACAATTTAATTTAAAAAAATCTGATATTTTTCTTTTTAGGTGCCATTTCATTCCACGAGATGTCGTTTCAAGTAACGGTCTGAACCTAACGGTAGTTTAAAGGAACGGGATCAGACTTATTTTTTTTATCAAATATCCTCGATACATGACTGGATATGGTTTTTTAAGAAATCATGTAACGATTATTAAAAGGTTCAACAGCCGGTCACAGCGTAAAATGAGGCACAGATCAATTTTGTTTGAATCCTTGTATTCAGGCATACTGCTGATATACTTAAGTTGTTAACATTGTAAAATTTAACTGCAAATTCTTAGCTCTTCACGTAGTTGTCGCCTTTGTGGTTCCTCATTTAAAACATACATGTATGATTCGGTAATCACCGACATGAGCATCTGCTACAAATATGCAAGCTCATACCGATACACGTTTTGCTCTGGTGCCACACGTTAAAAACTTAAAAATTTTTAATTTTCGGTAAGTTTGTTGCCGGTCAAGACAAAAACATGCAGTTCACGATATGTTAAAGCAGAATTCCAGCAGCACCTTCCAGGCTAGTTCATAACAGATTTGTCGTCATAATTCAAACAAAATTAGTTTACATTTCATTTATTTATTTGAATGTTGGTTCAACAGGCTTTACACCTCATAATAGAATCAAGGAGATATGCATGGATTTATAACGCACAGTTCATAACACTTTTTTTCCCAGAGAGAAAATTAACAGAATTGGGCACAACTTGTGACTGTAAGGTGGATAATAATGATGCCAAATGCACTTTTGGTACTTTGTTCTGACTCTGGAAAAATCAAACATAGCGTTATATTGAAAATGCATACATGTTTGAGAAGTTCAGGTGTTAAAAAATGTCCCGTGTAGGTTATCAGATAAAATAAAAAAATTTAATCCAAAGCTTTGTCTGAATTGTTCAAGGGTTGGATTTCCAAATTTGAAACACGTGTTTTCATAGGAATAATCATCACTGTTAAGTCTGGCTTTAAAACAAAAATATCTGACCAAATTACTTTGAATTCTTTCCACCACTGCGATTAAGTACTGTTGTGTGGGGTTCCAGACTACGCGTGCATAAGAAACTAAACTTAGGACATCACAGTAACCAAATGGAACATAAACAACCAAATTCAGTTCGCGTAAAAAAAAAGTTCCCTAAACCATACGCTTATGCTTAAAACCTAAAGTACAGCTTTTTTTCTGAAAATCGAGACAGCGTATCGAACACGGTATGAGAGATGTACACTTACGGTAAGGTACGGCAGCAGGGCTCATAACCATCATAGGCATCCCTCTTTTGCGGAGTAACATTTGCGCGTATCTGAACATGACACCGTGTTGAGAGTTGATTGGGTGGGTCGATAGAGCTGAATAAACCGGATGCCTCTGACATGCACCAAACCCCACAATTACATAAAATTCACAATTTAATTATAGGTCTTGATGCGTGTCAGAGGCATCCGTTTTATTAACCATGACACCGTGCATTGTCAACAATTTCGTCGCACGAGATCTGTCATTACTGTAGAGCAACGATGCTTGGGTGAACGGAAAGTAACAATGCCAGCCAGCAAAAAGATGACTAGCTGTCGAGACCCAAAAGGAAGCGATCTGGGTCTCCATTAATATGTGGTTTACTTCATAAAATAACTTATCTTTATTATTGAAATCGAGGTGTCAGGTTTGACGGACGCGTACCAACAACTGCAAGGATCAAAAAAAGGGTCAAAGGATTTTAGCGAGCGTTAACCGCACCCGGTCATCTGCCCGACGAAGCCCTAAGGCCCTATGTCTGCAACACCCGGAATGGATTCTCAGGAGGTCACCCACCCAAGTACCAATCGGGGCCAATGCTGCTTAACTTCGGTGATCTGACGAGAACCGGTGTTTCCAGCACTGCAAGGCCGCACTGCAAGGATCAAATAACATGAACTAAACAATGTTAGGAGACCACTACAACAATATCTGCTAATAGCGAGGGAATTGATGACTGTAAACTGAATGATTGTTGGCCGTAAACTAAAGGCCGCAATTTTGTTTTCAGCTCAATAAAAAAAATCTATCAATCAAAACTTCACTGAATGAATGAATGTGTTTCTTGAGCTCTACAGGCCTACATAGCCACGCGATCACTTTTAATGGATAAAACAATGCTTCTGGTAAATGCAACTGTTAATATTAAACCGCTGTCTAAAGGTTCTGTCGTTGTGGACTATTAAAATTAAAGGATAAGTGAAACTCCATTAAATTTTGAAAATGTTATTTACTTTCTGCCTTTCCCAGAAAAAAAAACGGTGGGCTAAATGTTTGGGTTTTATTGTACAAACGAGTATTTTTTGTTTAGTTTCCGGTGGAAATACTCATGGAGTTTGGGTCAGGGGATGCGTTGATTGAGTGAGCGAAGCGAACGAAAATCAGCGTTTGTTAACTAGTGTGAGCAAAAATACACAGACGGGATACACGATTTCCGCGACAAATACATGAGCGAGCAAACCATCTCAATCGCTAACGGTGTACCACCCGTCCCTTCAGTTATTTTATTTCTTTGATGCGCGCTTCGTGACCCAAGTTGAGTTTTGTTCAAAATAGAAAGCAACAATAGGCACTTGTTACCCCGACTACTTCCTGGAACAATGAAAACCAAACTACGACGATTTGGAAAATATTTGCAAACAATTTTTAGCACGGGGCGCCATCTATTGTTGTCACTGTAAATCTACAGTGACAGAAACAAGGCCAACTGAGATGGAAAGCTACACTACAAGAACGGGGCGGGGCGGCACTTGAAAGTTATAGAGCGAGCACGTAATTGGACCAAAAAAAGCAAGATGGAAGTACTGGACGCCCTGTGATGCGTAAAACAGGCAATTGGCCACAGATGGGTTAAGTGTTGAAAATATCGGCTTGGGGTGATGGAACTGGGGGGAAGCATCGGGGGGAGGGGTGTCGCGGCTTAACGGCTTAATTTACCGCTATGCCAGTGGACGAGTGGGTATAATGGCACGGATGATTTTGGTAAAAGACTTAGTTTCCCAGTTAGAATTCGAGTAGCATTACCCGGATGAAGATAAAGGAAATAAAAGTGGTTTACAACACTGCGTTTTTTCAGGCGTACGATTAGCTGCTCCTTGTTTCCGAATTCCTTTGGTTAAGAATTTTTGTTTTCTTTCCGCAAACGAGCACCATGCTCGACTTACACTGAAAAGAACACACCTTTCCACTCAGTAATTATGTAAATCAAAACTCGTCGCTGAATGGTTGCAACAAACAAACCGCAGATATATACAGTACATCTCACTTAGAGGAAGTAGTTTGCTTTCATTTTCGTGATGCCCAATTGCCCATATTAGGGCAATGACGTCACATTCGTGAATCGTCGGACTTTTACGGAAACACGAAGCTGCTTCTAGTCAGGATTCGGAAATTTTACGTTTAACTTTATTATAAGTAACATAAAAATTAGGTTTAGGTCTATTAGTACGAAGTACCAATGCTGAAGCAAATGACAAAACTGGTAGGACGACAAAAAGAGATGGGGGGGGGGCTAGCATAGCTATTCCAAATGGAGACAAAACATTGTAAACATCATAAACATCGTCAAACTAAACATCGTAAATAGAAATAGAAATCAAACCCGCAAATCGTAATTACTTTGGAGAATTGTATTGCAGTATGTAAACAAAAATTCTCAAACCGAATTCCACTTTTGCTTTTATGAAATCTATAATTTGTGTGTTTTAGCACTGAATCGTCGGTCTCGGGAAATAAAATCTGGAAAAGAATGTCGTGGTAAAACACACAAATTATCGATTACATAGAAGCACTCGTGGTGTTATAGTTTTACATATTGGCCCCAAGTTGTTAAGGCCACAAAATTAAAAGAATCCACCACAGAGTAACACATTTATAATTTATTACGTGAATAATGCAACATTAACCAACTTTGTGGGATAAATATTGGAGTCGGACGACAACACACACAAATACATTTTTGTCGCAACAATATTACAGGGGCTGCCTACACATTTCGGTGTATTTAACGGCTGCTGTATAACAAGAATAACACAAATATTAGTACTAAACCCTAAACAGAGTAAGGTAATTATATTTCAACACCCAATATACAGGTGTTGCAGAGAGTGAATAATTAAGTTGAGTTAATATGCATAACAAATTGCGATGGGGCGAATTACTCGCGCGTCCATGTAAACAGAGTTCACGTCGTAATTGGTGGATACGGTATTCATTCAAGAACACATAACTAAAGCAGAACGCACGCCATGTCACGAGCAAATGGTCTTAATTTACATGCAAAATTGCAACACCGTACAATGCTGATTCTGCGGTGAATGACAGTGAAGGTTACATCAATTTCGGGAAGGGGGTCTGTAAAGGTTTCACACAATGTGACGAGAGACATGGGGCTAAAAAATAAAATAGATGGGTGACATCAATTGCGGATGGTCCCTAGTCTGTGAAAAATTATGAGTCAGGGGGGTCTGAGGGTAATCAAGCTCCCCTCACCCATTATTAATTAATTTTAATAACTTATTACAGGACATTGACCATAGAGTCGGTTACAACATCGGTTTACGAAGTCTTTCAGCGAGATGAAAAATTTAACTTATGAAACCCGCCTCTAGCTATTTGAACCTGAATTCCTTGGAATTACGACGCTTGATGATTTTGAGAGGTTTCCTCAACACTGATATCCCTCTTTATGAATTGGCCACGACGAGACATACACTCTGTACATATACATAAATTAAACAAACCGTCAGTACGACTAAAGATGCATATAGGTCATCATTTGCGGTGAGGATAGTAAACCCATGGAACTCGCTTTCTTCGAACGTGGTTACCACAAAAAAAAATATTAACACTTTCCGGCACCTCTTAAGTGAGGTAGACCTTAAACATTTTTTTGAAAAGACCAGAATACAAACGACCCATTGAGAAAAAAATGAAAATTTAAATCCACTGTATTTGCTCGCCATGATCACAATTTTTTAAAATTTCAGTGGAACAGTATAAGCGACCAACAACTCACTGTGGCCAGCGCACTCCGTATGAGTGCCAAACTGCATTATTATTATTATTACGGTAAGAGAGGCCTACGTTATGTAATTCCGCATATTTTTAACTTACTGCCGGTTAATTTGAGACACTTAAAAGAGTAAATACCACCTCGATAAACTCATTACAGAATGGTTATAACTTTAAAGCAACAGTAACAATTTTTAATTTTAACCATTTCTGATCTTCTAATATACACATTTTTTCTTCTAATTTAATTTTAAACCTTAACATGAAATTTTTATTTATTTAATTACATCTTCACAATTATTAATTTGCAGACACATACATACAGACTTAAATACAACAAGAAAATACATTATAATACCGGGGAGCAGGCCTTCACTTATCTTAAGGTGGTTAATCACCACTAAACAAAATTCATCCTAATAAACTTATCAAGACAAACAAGACAAAGACGATTTTGAAAGGTCCCCAAGATAGCAGAGGTTACCACTATTGGTGGGACAGTTCCAACAGTTTACAACTCGAGCTCAGGAAAACTTCTTCCCGACATCACTCTTGAAATGACTCACGACAAGCTTCCACGAAATTTCTCGCATGAAACTTAACAGCGACGGAACCGTAACAAGATGGGCAGTAGGTCATTCCACATTTTCACAACCACGTGCGCAAAGTAGAACTTTCGACAGCCCGTCGTAACAGGATAGCAACAGGAACGAGTTTGAGAGAGTGACCTTTGCATTTCTGTTGCCTCTAATGGCAAAGAAACGGCGATAATCGACATCGATCAGCCCACATCAAACAGAAAAGGTAAGCGTGAGGTCTGACGTAGTATCGAGAGTATCGAGATTTTCAAGCGATCCGTACAGACCAGGCAAGAACTTTGTGAAACGTCTGTGAACTGACTTGACATGGTGGATGTCCTTGGTTAGATGAGGCGACCAGACGTAGCATGTGTACTTCAAAATAAGTCTGATGTAGACAACGAAAGCCCAAACCACGGTAGTAACATAATGCGTCACAAAGTACCTTCTGAGCATGGCAGTGTTGTGCTTTGCCAAATTAACACTACAAGTGTAGCGATTTTCAGATTTTCCATAACTAGAAAAAATAACACCGAGAGCTTTGGTGTATAAAATGTGATTTAGTTTACCGCCCGCGATGGTGTATTCAGACAATTTTTTTTCTTAAGTGGCATGACACAGCATTTATTTGCAGCAACTGACAGTTACCGAATCTTGACAAGGTCTCTAGCTCAGTGACGTCATATACTTCTCTAGTATGTTTTAGATATTTCTCATGTCACCAGGTTCAATTATAGACAATTGCGAAATTTCAACCTCGAGATACACGTGGAATTATTTAAAACAGCCAAACTCTCTTTACTGGATAGAATGGTGGTGATCTTTGTGGTTGGCACACTAGGGTGTTTCTTAACATAAAGGTTGTCAAAGACTATAGATAATACCCAACCTGGTCGGGATCATTTTTTTAGTCAAAAGCACTGAGGTGTGTATTTCCAATTCACATTAATAATCAGACCTGCTGTTTCAGACCAGTTTATTTTTCATGCTAACAAAATATCTGCTGCCTCACAATATGCACACTTGCATGACTTTTCATATTTTTTTTTTGTTGCATTGCACTTCGTCATGCCGTTCTAAGAACACGTCATGTACTCTTTCGAGGAATGATAACTTACTTACTTAGAACGCATAAAATTGGTTGCTAGTGTGTTCCCCACCGTTTCCTTTTTAGCAGAAAAACATCAAAAACACGACAAATGGAAGGGAGGAGATACAGTCATTAATATTCATAAGCTCATCGGGGGCGACAACATGCAAATAACGATTCTTTTCCCATCGATCGAGACACGCAAGAAAGGCATAAATTTTGTGCGCACCGCAGACGACTGGTTAGTGTTTAAGGCATAACGATACCGTTTACTACCCATTTGATATCGGGCAATGTTGTTGAAATTAATGACGAGGCGCAGGTGTTTTTGTTCCTGTTTGTGTAATGGAGCGACGATATTAAAATGAATGAAGGTTGGGGGATTAAGCTGACGAGTTAACACATTCGGCTTTTCAAAATAAATAACGCTCGAAAGACAGTAATTAAGGCCCCATTTATGTAACGCGCGGGCTAGAAACGGGTTGAGAGTCACAGAGCGAGCGATAACCAAATTGCTGTTGTCCTGTCAACAACGCGGAATGAGGCAGGGGGTTTGAGGCTTAATAGCGCGTCGATAGCTCGGTCATCAGCGCCAACCTCAGTTACAGTGCAGTGGTCCGGGAAATGCGGAAGGAAAATTACGCAAAAAATGGTGACAGATCATTGCAATGGCATACCGGGGGGGGGGGAGGGGGGGGGGGGGGGATAAATCCCCAAAACTTGAGCTTAAGAGTAAAATATGGGGAAATAATTTTTTTAAATTGGCTTTTCAAATGTTTAGAAGGTAATCAAGTTCCTGAAAATTACTTATTTTACAAGGCTCTACGGGATTGACGGCGATCCCCATATCTTCAGACTCTCAGCTGAATTTCCTGGACCCCTTTTTAAATTCTAATTATTTTGTCCTCTTCCCCCAAAAAATCGTCTAAACGCGTTACTGGATCACTATAGTTCATTTCTAATCATGCTTTGCGTTCGTAAGTCTCAGGAAAATAAGCCAACATGGCGCAAAATGTACACCAAACATGTTAATCAGTGAAGTTCGTAATATAGTCCAGGTATGTAAATAAAGCCAAAGCTGAGAGAGCCTCACAATAGTAAACACACTCCTTCTTCCCAAATTGAGAATCTACATCACCAACCAGTTAACGTGCACTTATAAACGAACAGAAATTTGAAAACCGCTGTGAACTGAGAAGAGCGGCGTAGCTGGCTCGTTGAGGGCCACGGTGCAACGGATGTTAAAAGCTCTCCGCTAATCCCGTTTCCTCACCTCAAAATAAAAATTACACGACTATCGTGTAAATCATTAATGCGTTGCATTAAACTTTATATTTACATCCCAAACATAAACTCACCTTAGTTTGTATTTTTACATTTCGTAGCTGATGTTGATTTTATACTCATGCTGAGGATCTGGGAGTTGGGCTGATCCAGAAGGCAACAAAATAGATATGGGATAGCAAAATGATGTCTTATGGTTGCAAAAAAAAATTTATCTGTAATTTATTAAAAAAAAAACACTACAAAAAATTAAGCTAAGTGGGGCCTTAAATGAAAAGGACTAATAGGTTTTCAATTAGACAACAAACGCTTTATGGTGTGAGTACTGCTAAGAAATTTTAATTAAGACTGACTGGAGGGCCCTTAGGCTCCCACGCGTAAGTTGAAGTTCACAGCCTGCGCACTCGATAGCTACGCCACAGGAAATGACGTAGTTTAAGAAAAACAGGAAATGAAGAAAAGTATCTGTGCACGTAGTTCGTCGTCAAGGCAACTGTATTTCACAAGCTACTACTGTGTGTCTGTTGTTGAGTTTGTGCCCTAATACCATTTAGGCATTTAGGAGGCAGTTTTAGGCTGAACAAAAATGTTTACAACAATCAGCAGCCCTGCTACCTTGCAAGAGGCGGCCATTACCACCAAGTCCCGGATGCTAATAGTTTGTTTTTTTACACAGACGAGTGGATCCTAAGCGTCTGTACGGATTTCAGGCGTCAACCATGTCACGTTTTTAGCCGGCCAGGTTTTGGTTGGTCGAACAAGTTTTTAGCGGTGGATTTCTGGTATTTATATTTAGCCGCAGCGAGCCAGTAGCGTGAGCGATTTACGTAATTTTGAAAAAATAAGAAAAATTGAAAATCATCATTTTCTTGGGATCCGAGCTATCCATGTAAAAAAAAAGTTATATGCATCCCAGATGGATACCAAAAGAAAAGTGAGTAACGTCATTGCTTCATGACATCACGCACGATATAAACACTGATTTTTACAATCAGGCGCGTTTGGCAGGAAAGAGCCGGGCGTGTTCGACATCACAACATTTCTGACAATGACAAGTTAACGCTGCTTTGGAAGGCACCTTGGAAGGCACCTTGTTAAACAAAAAAGTTTAAGTTAAAGGTAAAATAACCCTCTACATTTTTTCTGAGGATGATGTTTCTGCTAATCAGGAGGTTCCGGTGTTGAATCTTATTTTCTTTAAATCAAGCAATCGTACGAACTGCGGGAACTAGATCGACGGGTATAGCGCACACCACGCCTTGTTTTTCCGACGTTATCGAAAGCAAGGATAGCCAACGAATGTGTCAATATTGTAGCAACCCGTTTTGTCCCCTCTTATTATTGCTGAAAGTCATGTCAACAACACCTCAGTCAGCCTTGAGTCCAAGATGTGTCGCAACAATCTGCACTCCTACCTTGGATAATAAAGGGTTAAAGGGTTTAACGAGCGTTAACCACTCCTGGTCATCTGCCCGAAGCCTAAGGCCCTATGTCTGCAACAGCCAGATTCCCAGGTGGTCACCCACCCAAGTATCAATCCAGCCCAATGCTGCTTAACTTCGGGGATCTGACGAGAACCGGTGTTTCCAGCACTGCAAGGCCGCAGATAATATTATAGTTGTCAACAATAACAACAACACGGTTAATGTTATCATTCCAATGTAAATAATGTAAGAGCCATGCATTGCCTTGGCAACCGATCGTTCTGCTCATGCCCTGAGTAAAAATTATTTTGTACACCATTCCAATCGCCCACTTCAGCTGACCAGCATCCAATGGTTTTTCATCCTGCATCTTTGGTAACTATAATTAGAATACTATGTCCGCCAACTCAAATTATATCTCAGTGTTCCCAGTTTGTGTAACGTCGTGTCTCCCGAACTATGATAAATGTCACCCCCATCACATCTAGGTCTGGAAGGGGAGGGAACCTTTTATAAGATTCAGACGAGCTCTCCTACTGAACATCTTGTAAATAACCTGTACCATAAAAATACCATCGGTGCAAAAGTAATCTGAATTGGTCGTTCCACTCGTTTCACTGTTAATTTTCACCAGCCATCAACATTTAACCAATTTCCCAAGATTCGTCCCTCCAATATTTCATTTCCCAGGATCGCCCATCGACGAAGCTAGTTGGCAACACAAATTAATTAAAAAAAAAATCAAACACTAGTTCCCACCAACCTGGAGAATCTGGAAGAAATCAGGGAAAACTCACGGAATTTAAACTAAGTTTGAAACTCAGGGAAAACTCAGGGAATTCTCTAATTTTTACAAAAAATCTGGAAAACTCACGGGGGGAAAATGATATAATAACGGTTATGAATAAATTTAAAAGTGCATAAACGCTTATTGTGTCATAATATTGCATTAAAAATGTTATCGTTCTGTTTCTGTATTGACACCTAAAGTTCATTAAGTGGGCTCATTACTCTTTTGCAATTTGCCAACCCTAGAAACAGTAAAACAGGTAAAATGAGTGCAAAACAAGTCCTTCCTACAACTGCGGTGAATACCTGGGAAATTGACCTCAACTCTTTTGGAAAATAGGGAAATTTAATTCAATATTTTGGTGGTTAACCTATAATTTGATTTTCTTAAATGTTTTGATTTTCAATTTTATTTACAGGGTGCTAAACAATGATAGTCCCCCCCCCTCCCCTCCACAAAGTAAACTAAATATGATAGAAAAAATTAAATCATCGTTAGGTAGCACGTTTTATTGTGCATTTAAACTCCCAGCTAAATTACGCAGTGTTCACTCCATTGGCGTCACGAACAGATTGAAGACGAGCAGAATAGGAAGACAAAGTTGACTCTAAAAGCTCCGTGTTTCTTTGGTAATGAAGAGTGGCCCTAATGCTTCCAATCTGAATGTCTGTGACAAGTTTGGATCCATCTTGAAGGACAATATTGAAAAAGGATGCGGTGTGAACGGCTAGCAACTCGAATTAGTCGTACCAAAATGGAGGAGCACATCGATGCTGTGCTTCGGGAAATGGAGTTTATTACACGGAGCTTTTTGAGTCACTTCCCTCATGAAAAATTGTCATGATATGTAATGAAAAAAAATCATGACTATTCCATGACTATTTGGGGCAATGACTTGTCATGATTTATTATGATTTGTCATGAACAGTAGTCATGATTTCTCATGATCCACTATCATGATTTATCATCTTGAACAAGCACCATCATAAACATCATGACAAATCGTGATAGCAGATCATGATAAATCATGATTACAGTTCATGAAAAATCATAATAAATCATGACAAGTCATTGCCCCAAATAGTCATGTAATAGTCATGATTTTTCTTCATTGCATATCATGATATTTTTTCATAAGGGTTTTGTCTTCCTACCCTGATCTCTTCAATCTGTTCGTGACACCAATGGAGTTTAGACTGAATATTGAGCTTGTGAGTGTAAAACAACAATAAAGTGGGGTACCTATCGGTGCTTTCATTTTTTCCCTATCATGCTTAGTTTAGTCAGGGATGGTGGCTATCATTGTTTGGCAACCCTTACAAACAACTAGCCCTTAGTAAAACTAGTCGCAGTTCATATACCGTGTTATAATCCGGTTCTACAACACCTACAACGAACGCAAATTCCACAACAACACATTCCAACAAAAATGTGTCGAAACGTGCGCTTTAAACTATTGGAGATGAGTTTGGGACGCCGGGAGGGATGCCGAATATAGTCATTGCGTGACAGGGGAGTGAGTCACGAAAGGCCCATTTTTGAAAAGCTTTGTTGACGCCGTTCATTCACGTCCCAAATTAAATAGCAGGGTCTAACGTGTTGTCGTAAACCAGGGTCATTATGGTGCCGTAATGCTGATGCTGACGACATTGGGAACTATTCATCCCTGGCGGTTAACGATGGTCGACAACTGTAATTGCAATACATATTACGCACTGAATGGTCAACACGTTGTCTCTTTCAACCGTGTTTTATGGTAAGTGATGGTCATCCCCGATAGGCTACAATCCCCTCTCCATTTTGTTTGTCCTCCTATCGCTCCCTCCAATCTGCTCCCTGTCGGCTCACTGCCGGCTCGCGCGATGGTCAACAAAGATAGGGGGAGAACGTCGATCAAATTATATGCTGCTGTCGCTTTTATTCACGGCATTAGGCCTACGGGACTAAATAATTCATGGCGGGCGTGTAAAGTTAAATTTGAATTAAATTGAACTACACAACTGAATTACCGTGTTTTTTTTCAAGAGAAGCTGATGCAATGGTGGCGAAACTAAGGGATTTAATGAAGTGGGAAAATAATCACTGTTAGATTGGAAGTCTTGCAAAAAACGCACACTTTTTTAATTTTTACTAGCGGAGTCGCTCGTTTCGCTCGGTCATTCCGCCGCGTCTCGCTGCGCTCTAGGAGATTTCTTGTTGTAACTCGTATGGTGCTGACAGACACTCTTAGCAAAAATTATCAAACAAATGTTCAAGGAAGTGATTCGAATACTGTGCGCGTTTTTGTTAGTGCACAGTTCATAACACAAATGATAAACAAAACTAAAAATGGTCAAATAAGTTCAATGTAGCAGTAGTGTTTCACGTGTTTTCTTTTATCCAACGTAGTAAGTCAGTCATTTCCACTACTGAATAAATATTCATCCTACAACTTACTAAAAGTGTTTAAGAAAAAGTGCTAGTGCTAGTGGTATAGCCTACTAGAAACAAACGGCTGCAGCGACTACCTAGTCGCAACTTGTCTTCTGTACACTTCCGTCACTTTCCAAAATGCTCGTTTTTTTTATCAAATGAGATAAAAACATGGGATTTGCGGTATTTTAAAGAAGAGCTCGATTGCAATCCGATCCCGACAATAATAGCCGATACCGATGTCAATGCTGATGATAATATGGGTCAGTCCCTAGGAAAACCTGACACAAACGTGTGGAAAGCTTTCATGTCAAATGAAAATATAGTAAGTGAACTGTTTCGAATAGTGACACTGAACTTAGCTTTACTTTTTTTTTTCGTTAATTGATCATTTTGAGCTTTACATCATCACTTGAAGCAAACTAATGTTTGTATATATAAACCCGCTCAATTTTGAACTCTATGCTAGGTGTTTAATGCCAGAAAGTCTACTAAGGGGATGAATAACCTTGGGATTCCTACATGGACAATCCGATAATGTTAGGGCCGAGAAAACGTCCGTAATAACCCAAGACACGTTCGTCGCTGATGAACATATGAGATCGCCTCTCACAGTGACTGGCAAGTCAGGGAAGAACTTACAGTAACCGTAAATTAAAGATTAAGTAACGCAGAGTAAAGACTTAGCTTGGTATTCAGCTTCATAAATTGTGTGAGTCTCATCCATTATCAAATATATCCTGGTCTTGGGGACTGGTCATTACTGACGGCCGGGTGAGAGGGGTGAAAGAAATGAAACTACGAACACATTTTCGATGATCCCCCCCTCCTACCTTCAAAATCCTAAAATCTTGACCCCCCTCCACTCAAGGTCCAACTATATTGTACCCCCCTCCCCATTCTCTCACCAGAAAAATGCACTTTTCGTATGCCTGTTGTGAATGTCAGCAAATATTTTCCTGCAGCAAAATTTAGTAAGTAGCAGTCAGCACCGACAACTTACCACTAGTTGACCACTAGTTAAAAACGTAACTCGTTTAACGAAAGGATAAGGTTTTGTTTAAAATGTTCTATAAACCATCGCTATTTCTTACACCGGTCTTCTGTCGGGTTTCACACAATAACGATGAAGAACGGTCTGTTTGTTTGTTTGTATGCCGACACCCCTAACGTAGTCGCCACCTGAAAGACAGAAGAAGCTAATGATCCAGGCGGGAAGAAGGCTCATCTAGAATGTTTACTTGAAAACACTACACTAGGTATAGTTTGTTCCACATTTTCAGAAAACTGACTGGATGACGATTCGTTTCCTTGCACTAAGAGTGCAAAAACATGTGGATATCACACTTGTAGACTCAACAAAGTTATTGTTAGACTTTACGAATGGGATGTTTACGGATTTTTTTGCACTCGTTAGTGGAAGAAAACGTGGCTCCATACAGTCAGTTTTCTGAAAGCATAATGTGGAACAAAGTATAGCATTAGTAATGACAGCTTCAAAACCGTGTAAATACTCGCATAGTAGTAGGATCTACGGGGCTTGCCTCGTAGAATCTAAGGGTTTTTTTTTTTTTTAGAAATGTTGCCATACAGATGCTGAGCGGAGACGTTTTTAGAAATTTTTCCACCCAAAAGTTGAATTGAGGCGTTTTAAAAAATTTTGGCTGCTGGAAGTGTCATTTTCGAGGTCCAAAAATGACTTTTCCCGCCAGGTTTGGTCATTCATTCATTAGGCCTCTTGATGGGGCCTACAAAATGTACGCCTTCCCCCGCGAGAGGTTCCAAAATATTCATGACCTCCCCTCACCCCGCCATAAATAATGGTTGGTCCTTTATTAGCTCCAAACCCATTTTATGCCTATTTTGCGCGCACCGTTTTGACTTCACCAGCCTCTTTAAAAATGTACAACGGTTAACACTTAACAGAAGCTGGTCAAGCTAGTAAAAGCGAAAATTTAAACGAAATTTAATTTGTTCCGAGTCCAGAAAATTAACTCGGTAATTTGGGGTTGAGATAATTAGGGGAAGGCATTGCGTATTTATAATGTGGTGATATTGAGTGATCAGAGAGCGCCGTGTCGGGATCAGATTTAATCCAAGAGTCATTGGATCAATAGTATGTAGCGCCATTGGCAAACAAATTTAGTGATTTACAATACCGCACTGACAATAAAATGTAGTTAAATATTAACAAACCGATGCTTCTAGCTCAACAGAAATCTGCATGTGAAAAGGATATAATCATAAGGTTTAATGAAAAATCCATAACGCATTAAGTAATTGCGTATGCACAGAATGGGTTGTCAGGTGTTGTGTCGTTAGGCTAGTGCTGCACAATGTATATCACACAAGAGTTCTCACAGTAAATCACACTTGTTTAAAGTGATTTATTAATCCCTTCCACACCTTGACGTTTGCTTAAATCAATATCGCAATCACTAAGAGCAGCAACGAAAAGCGAGTGAAGAGAGGAAAGCAAAACTGTTTCGTCGGTGGTTTGGTCTCCGAACCAGGAAGAAGTGAGCTCGTAACGCGTCAAGACACATAGGAGACGTGTCTTGGGCGTGCGTTATGAGTTACAGGGGTTAGTCCGTCGGAGTGCTGAAAAGCAGGCTGCTGTCGTGGTGCCATCTAGCAGCTGTGATATCTTTAAACTTTAGCGCGTTTACGCAACGAGACCTTCTCACTTGCCGAACCCTATATGCCAGTCAGCCGGAATTTATTTACTTTATGCGGTAGTACATACAGATAAAGAACAAAGTGCAACAGTAATTTTAAACATTACTGCAACATTGCTGTATTTTCTCGCAATTTCCAAAATTTGCTATTGTCGCGGAATAAATAAGTCTAGCAGTGATCAGACGACGGTAGAGTAAATATCTGCTCGCAGCGAGAATTCAAAATTCAACATGGTGTTCATTTTTTAGTACTTTTCAGACCACCCTGCAGAAAACGGTCCGTAACAATACTAAGTTTTACGACAATTATTAATAATTTATTGTGAACTATTTACGTTTAATTTAAGTGCACGTTTAATATTTTACATACTGCAGTTGATTCTGCCGCTAGTCTTCGAATATTAGAGGCATTCAGACCTAATACACTTGAGTGGAAAACTGACCCTGGCTGATCGTTCTGTCACCATGGAAACCAAGGATTAATCGTGCATTGCTGGCAAGTCGAATCATTCCTCACGTGACTATCAAGTACGTCGTATTTGTTTAGAAATTGGTTTAGGTCTACTAAATGGAATGCTTTCATACTAGCATCATGTGGTGGAGACCAAGAAAGCCTAAAAACTTCTCCTTAATTCTGGTTTTGTGCCATTGATCTTTTCGGCCCCTTTCTTACTTTTGTATTTTGAATGTAAATTTATAAATGACCATGTATTTTACCCAAACAATTTAAACTATTTAATGTTGAAGTACAGTTAATTTTCCCCTTTCGTTTCACAACGTTTAAGTTGACAGCCTCTAAGAGGTATATCGCATTATGAAATACCTTGCATTTTGCGAGTTCGTCATCTTCCAATTTAAACAATCGCTTATAAATGTACACACAATAGGCCAGTCATCTTTAAAATTCCAATTAAACTTGTAATTACGGGTTGAAAGCTGCTGTAATCATCGCCTCTCACGTTGACGATAGAGAAACTTTCGTTTTCCCATTGCACGTCCATTGCGGAAATAAGAATTAAGTTCTAGCGATGGCCGTAAAACCACAGCTGCCAATAGTGGTGTCGCTGCTTGCGTGACTGAGCAAATAGCAATAGCTGATATCAAGAGTACATTTAAAGCGCTCCCACTTGTTATATATCGCACACAGTTGAACAATTAAAAAACGTGTAGTCACAGAAATACATCAATAACATATCCGTTGCAACAAAACTAATCTCGATTTAAATATGCAATTCGGTCATTATTACGTAAACGAAGCAAACAGTCTGCATTAAAGACTGGCCTGGTGAGGATACACTAATCTATGTACAAGATACACTAATCTGAGAAAGAAAAAAAAGACAACTGCCCCGACTGGGACTCCAATTCTTTACCTTGTGATTTAGTCTTTATTTTTTACTCGTATTATTTCTAGTGTGGAGGCCAAGAAGCAATGTTACTTTCCCTCCTTGTGTAGCCTATGTTTGTGACCACTGGTCACACTGAGAAAGACTGAAGAGCTACTTAGCTAGGCTGGAGCTTGTAACCAGTATCCGCCCCGGTACAACAGTGGTTAGAGCACCCGGTCTGGTATGCAGGAGGTCCTAGGTTCGACTCCCAGTCGGGACAGTTGTCTTTTTTTTTTTTTTTTAGATTAGTCTCATGTATCCTCACAAGGCCAGTCTTTAATGTAGACTGCTTGCTTCGTTGATCCTTTATCCTGTGATTTATTCTTTACTCATTATTAGGGTTAGTTCATTAGTTGGCCATTCAGACTAGAATCGTGCTGGATATTGAAATATCGCCATTTTAGGGGAAAATAAGCCGAGTGGCACATATAGGTCATGCGGATTAGGGGGGGGGGATTGAGGCTTAATGGCGCGTCGACAACTTGGTCATTAGCGCCAACCTTGGTCATGCGGATTAGTGCGTTTTTCGAGGTAAATATAGGGGATTAGTGACGAATGCAGTAAATGCCACAAACTACGCATTACATGAATTTCCTTGTGTTATTCCCGTTTTATTGAGGGACGATAGAATGGATGGCTCTTCAACACCAATGCCGAATGAAATTAAACTCAGCCGGCCTTACGAAAAAAAATGATTGGTGATCGTGACACAGTGTTGACGCGATTGAAATTAAGTCGCTATATTGGGGCAATGGTATAAAACAACCTCTCGTATGTTACACAAGACTAAAACGCAGACTATTACTAGTTTTAGTCTACTTAACTCTTAACTCGGAGATTAAGATGACATTATCCAAAATGTCAAAATCCTATACGATTAATGCACCTTGGCTCAAAAATTGACTTACGAAATAGGTACATTGCTAAAATTATAAGAAAAAAAATGTGAGCACAGAATTTTTGGGGTGGACAGCCCACATTCTAAGATGAAACGTACAAGTAGTAAAAGTCGATTTTGATCAAATGGACGTTTTATTACAAATTAAAAGACTATTAACACTTGGAGAAGCTACAGTCCGCGCTCGACTCGACACACACACACACACACAAAAGATCTGTGAAATCAAACAAATTTCGTTATAACGGGAATCAATTCGTTGCAATGAAATAAAAACAAGGTTATCGTTTATTACTCTAAACGTGAACGTCGTCAACACAATGAGACTGAAACAACAGTAAGAGCTGTTTCTATACGTTAAAAAAAATTCTCCCTCCTCCCTACCTCAAGTGGCTTCAACCACTTTTAAAGAACTAAATTATAACTTATATGTAGTTGCTTAAATATGGTTGAGTCTACTTGATATGGGGAGAGGAAAGTGTTTTCAATAATGCATGTTTACTCCTTTTGCCGTTGTTTCGGTCTAGAGTGTACATGATGTTCATGCTTGCAGTATTAAACGTTCAAAGTGCTTTTATTTTATTTCACTTCAACAATTTTTCAAAAGTACTTGAAATTATTGAAGTGAATATACTAATTGTAGTTCGGGCTTGATTCACACAGAAAAAAATGTGAAATCTTAACAAAATGTCCTTTATAACACAGAATTCGATTTGCTACCTGTGTTATAAAGGACATTTTGTTAAGATTTCACTTTTTTTTCTGTGTAAATCAAGCCCGAACTACAATTAGTATATTAGCTTCAACAATTTCAGGTACTTTTGAAAAATTTACTCGATATTAACGTCATAAAAACAATTTCAAATTTGGTTGGAATGTAGGAAGACTTTTTTGTAAATTAATTTTTTGTGCATCAAAATTTGTTTTTTTTAATTAAATTGTTTTTTTCATTTTAAGTTCATATTTTTCATGTTCATTAATTTCTCTAATTTCAAAAAAAATTGACGTCAGTTTTGTGCGTCAAAATGTTTTGTTGTGCATAAAAGTCTGGTTTGACTAACGGAAGGCTATTCTGACTAAAAATTCATGTTATAATTAGCCAAATTGTCAAAGACAATTACACGCCAACAACTGAGCTACAACAATATTTAATATTACGAAAAAAAAAATAACAACTCAGTTTTCTCAGAAATCAAAACCAAATCTATGCAGGCAAGTTCTCGGAAGCCAGATAAAAGAAATTGGTATATTTTTAGCTTTTGTGAGCGAAATGAAAGAAACGAGCAGCAACGCGAATATTGCGTCTTTTCTTTCCAAGATATGAGAAAGCGAGTGCACGTGACTTGCCAAACAGACTTGCTGGCACCAAGCGTTCTTGACATTTCATTGGAGAAATGGAACCTTTTTATTTTAGACTAGTAAAAATGTAAGCTTTCGTAGGGAAACTTTAATTCAATTGTTGTAATGCTGCTTATCCGTATACCAAAAGTTGAGCAGCACACTTGTCTTTTTGGTACGCGGCCCATGTTGCCAGACGTTACAAGCATTTGCCCCCGAAATCACGCTGCTTCCCCCCCCCCCCTAGAAAACCCCAATATTTATTTTTTCAACATCCCTAGTAAAGAAAAAAACATTTACTCATAAAAAAAATCATGAAAATCAACACAAAGACATATAAAAAATACGAAACAGCCTCGTTGTTACATGGACAGTCGAAACTCCTAAGTCGAAACTGAAAACGAAACTTATGAAAATGAAACTAGGACTCTGATTTGTGATCTTACACAACAATCGCAAATCTGGTTAAAAATCGTCTTAAATCAAGTATGACACCATGACAACAACTAGGTACAGTGTTGAAATTTATAGTTTCGCTCATCATTCGTTTGTTAAAAGATTGCAATCTTTGCAAAATAAATTAGTCAGATAATGTTTAAAAAACAAAGAGGGGGGGGGGATTGCGGCTTAATGGCGCGTCGACAACTTGGTCATTAGCGCCAACCTCAGTCACAGTGCAGTGGTCCGGGTTGCCACTGCACCACACATTACAGAGATATTCAAACCCCTAATCTAAATCTTGTCATACATCTGTACCTCCTGCAAAAATTGAAAAACACCGGACAGGAGGACAGACTTATCGCCCAACAAACAAAGAGGACACAAGAACCACAAAAATTAGTTTCTCTGATCAGAAAGTCGTAAATATTAAATAAATGAAGTATTTTTTGTAATAAAAAACAACTACTTTTACAATATCTATGCACAGAAATTATTATGAATCAAAAATGGAATATTTGAGAGAAAATATGAAAGGTATCAAATATTGGTCTGGAAAAACGAATTTTAAAAAAGGAGAAAGTATTTTATCCCTAAAATCTTTAGCAATTTGCCCCCCTAAAATTAGAGAAACTGCCTACTATTAGTACGGTGAAAAGCATGTGAGCGAGTGGTTGCTTTCTGAACCTATTTCGATTGTATGAATGAATTTGTTATTTTTACTATTTAAATGAATTTGTGATATTCCTGTGATTGAGTAAAGTTGTCAAGCTTTATACTTGCTTTATATTGCACTTTTAGCTTATTTTTATCTCTAACTGGAAATTGTCTGTTGTTATTATGTTCAATTAAAATAATTACGTTAAACTAGGGCAGCCCCCGTATATGGCCCGTTTTATAGAGCATTCTAGTGGTTTCCCGTTTGCATGAAAATACTGTGATTTCCCATTAGCAGTAGGCCAAACTTTCATTGGATTTAGTTAGATTCAGGGTTAAAAGACATAGAGGCCTAAATCCAGTTTGCATGAAAATATTGTGACTGGAAAAACATATGACATCATCCGTACTGTGCGTATTAGTTGAAAACACAGTTTGAATCATTACTTATACAGAACAGACAGTTCCGTTTGGCAGACATTCCGTCTAGACGCACAAACAAAAGAAATATGAATTAGTAGTGGAAGGCTCGGTGGTCTGGCGACACACAAACAAACAAACAAACAAACAAACAAATATTACGATCTTAGTTAAATAGATTATGCCGTAATTATGTTAACTACAGATTGTGTCAACTGTATTTTTAATTTGACGTTAATAAATGGTTGGTTAATAATAAATAAAAAATTACCTTTTTGCGTAATGATAAAGAAATAAAACGTACACTTTCTACTTACAAAAACTCGATACAACACAATCAATACAACGCAATTGGTCAAGATCGAGTCACGCCGTGTTAAAGATGCTCGTCTACCTCCGGTATGACGCTGCCACTAGCGTCAAACCTATTGGCAACATCTTATAAAGACTAATGACTGGCAATGACTAATGACTAATGAATGGTAATAGAGTAACACGTAAGTAAATACCAATAAATTCTGCCACCCTATAGAATTTCCCCCAAACTTGTTTCACTACTATTTTTTCCTGCATATATTTGACCCCCCCCCCCTCCCCGTTTTCACGTCCTGTAATCAATACCTCCGGATGTGGGAGTCAAAACCCCCAATCCAGAAACACTGATATGCGACCCACAACATTCAGAAACTATGACGTCAAAACACTTTTGAAAATTTCATACAACTATCAACTGCTCAACTCAGACGAAAGATTAAGAGGAAGAAGTCTAGCTTTATTTTAAACTGATTAAAATACAAACAGAGTCGATTGAAGATCTAGGTCTTTTCGGAGCTCAGTTTAAATACAATAAATGGTAGTTATACTAAGGAATAAGGCACAAAAAATTACGTGTATATTAAAATTGAATATACAATAGTTGCAATCGCACAACGCAAAACGTAAGGTAAAAAATGTAACGCACACAAAGTAAAAATCACGAAAATGAAGAAGAAACCAATACAAATTTTTACACACAATAAACATGTTTGTCACAAAAAAGACAATGGAGACAAATGTAAATTTAATTGTCAGTTTAAGAATGTGGTATTACTAAGACATTGTTTCAATGACAAACAGGACCAAGGCGTGTATAATGAAAAAATGAGACCTTTCTAAAAACACTCACACAAAAAATAAGAAAGAACATTGAAAATGCAATATTACCATAACAAGAAATTTTCTATTTTTTTTTATCTTTAGTGCTAGCGTTTGCCGCTAGGTATCGTTTCCAGGAAACACGTAGAATATAATAGCCGTTTCTACACCTCGAGCATTTTTTAGACTACTGTGCGCTAGACGTTCAATAAAATTTAATATACTTTTGTAATCCAATAAACGTGATCAATTCTGGTTGAAATTATCTCTAATTTTAACAGCATGTGTTGCCACAATGCAAATTTCAATTTTTAGTGTTTGACGTTTGTATGTTTCTGGTATAGAAACGCAATTCGTTGAAAATGAAAAGGGGTGTTATGTGTTGGAGTATGCTCGAATGCAGTCGATTAAGACCAATACTTCGCGAAAAAATTCTCCAACTGTAATGCAGATTTGGACATGGCACAGAAAGTTCAAAGAGGAAGGCTGTCTGTGCTGGGCAAAAGAATAAACATTTCATAAAATATTGGAAATTGTTGTTTGGGAGACGTGATTCTCCTTTCCCAATCGTCAACCATAAATTCCGCACTATTTTTGCTTACCACCGAGTTCTTACTGCTTACGGAACGTCAACTAAGGTTCAAAATTGAGTGGTTTAATCTACACATGCATTGTTTCTGATAACTTGCGGATCACCACAATTAATTAAAGAGTCAATCACCTTATCACCTTGCGGATCACCTTTGGTCTTTAAAGAAAAGTAGTGACTCGCTGGAAAGATCCTTCATTTTAAGTGTTTTTTTTTTTAAACCCATAAATTAAACAGTTTGTGGTAGTTTCGGCCAAACAGACAATTTACAAGACTTATGCCGGCGTATCATCTTAACTCCTAATACCGCGTCTATTTTCCCACCTTGGCTTTTAATTCTGCGATTTTCATTCTTCGTGTTAAGCATTATCTACTTTCACATTCCTGCAACTGTCATATCTTACATGAATATATATCATAAATAGCATATGAAGTGTAGAATAATTTTAATGGTAATGAATCCACCGACGTATCGCATGAGAAAAAATTTAATAAATTAGTTCAAACGGCCTCCTTTCAAAGTCTTAAACTTCTAGTGGAAGCACTGGACAGTGGACAGGGTGATCCATAAAAAACGCAACAGGAAAATTTTTCTAGGTCCAAACTTTTTTGTCAGCACCCTCCAGAACCGTAAAGGGTCTGATGATGTCTAATAGAACGGGTAGTTTTGAAAGTCCATTTACGGTTCTGGAGGGTGCTAAAAAAAAAGTTTGAACTTGTAAAAATTTTACTGTTGCGTTTTTTATAGACCACCCTGTATATAAGATGAGATAAGATAAGAAATTTATTCCATAGAATAGGTGGCAATGGGGAAACAGGAAGGGATGATAAGTCCACAAATACTTGCCCAAAAATATTAAAACAGCACAAGACAAACAAACAACAACCATAACACACAAACAAAAGACCACTCCCAAAGCACCTAGAAATAATTTAAGAAGGCAAAAAGATGGGTTTTCTTCGGGCCCCGTTTAAAACCAAAGAGACCAGTTGCAGTACCAGCCCGGACGAGAGGCTGTTCCAAGGGTGCACTACTCTATTTGCGAAAATGTACTTGCGACACTCTTTCTTAACAACGTTTGCGGTGCCTTTCAACGGGTGACCACGTGTATAATCATTACCTCGGATCTTAAAAAAAATCATAGGATCGATATGCACGAGTCCATGTAACATGGAGTTGGTTAAACATAGATCAGCATGCAACTGTCGCAATTCAAGTGATTCGAAACCTAATTTACTCAAACGTTGTTTGTATGATAGATCACCGCATCGACAGAGGACTGATTCCAAATTCTTTATATCTTTAACATGGTGTGGTGACCAGAACGTATTGCAAGCGTACTGCAAGCGTATTGCAAGCGTATTGCAAGATTGGACGTACGTAAATAATAAAAGCCCTACATAGAGTCTGCGGATCACCAGAAAGAAAGCAACGTTTTATCATATATTCAAGTCGCATAGCACGAGATACCAAGAAGGTACAATGGTTTAAAAAGTTTAAATTAGAGATCAGGATGACTCCAAGATCTTTAATGGAAAGCTCGGATTTGAGATTAACAGCTATATCAATGATGTAAATCCATCTCGTACAGAATCGTTAACTTCTGACCGAAGCACCTTATATTATAGGTGTAGCCTAAATCAGTCTGCATCAAAGCTGCTGTAAATTTTTAACCGAAACTTACACTACTGGTGCAAATCGATCTCCTTCTAGGTAGCTTTAATTTGCAACGGTAGACCCTTATATTACAGGTGTAACGCAGTCTGCTTCAACGCCGCAGTTCACTTCTATCGGTTACCATTTATACTACTGGTGTAAATTGGAATGTGCAGATATCATTACACACCAGGAGACTATAAAGAGTTCCTTAGGAACAAGGAGTGCTCTAACCCAGTGTACGATAGAAACATAGATCCATTCGGGGAATTACGCACTACAACGTATGCAACCACCTAATAAGTAATTTTTAAAGGTTGCTGCGGGTGGAACTGGGGAACTGGCGCAGCAGCGTGGAGGACCCAACCCTAAACCTAAAACCTAAACCTTAATCCTTGATTAGGTCTTAAACCTAATCATACCATGACGATAGAAACGGGAGTCTTGATGATGTTCAGTTTAATTTGAACATGTTTATGGCTCGCCTGACTTCGAGCACAACAGACTGTCAGAGGCATGACTACGGAATAATTGGGAATGGCGTAAGGTTCGGAATTAATTTCAAATGATTAATTCGAAAAGGTGGCCGAAAGATGGTGCGCAGCCACAATGGCGTCTGTAATCGTTGTCACTATTTCAAATAGTTGCCATGCCTCCGGCCGTTAGCACGTGATACAACATGGTATTGTTACAAAATCTGCAAGGTTATTAAACTATGAAGTCGGGAACAGGAGGGGCCCGTCTTGATTCTGTTTACAAAGTCCAAAATGGCGTGGCGGAGAGTCCAGAATCGCTGCAGTCGCTCCAAGGTTTGTTTACAGATAACTGATTCGGCATATCAGTTTTATGTATTCAAGGAGTTAAAGTCTCTGAAGGAGGTTGGTAGACTCTCGTACTATCTTGACCGACAGCCCTGGTAGGGGCTATTAAATAATCCAGTGAATAATTTTCCGTAATTCGTTTAGGTTTATTTAACAATTCTTCTGACCTCTCCGACTAGGCCAAAAAAAAAAACTTGGTGTGAGACCCAGACCCACCTATGCATAATACATGTTTGATTATTTCAAGTTATCACACGGTTTTAGAATTTTATATCGCAATCCCGTCTTTCTATTCGTGGAATTTTGCGATTGCTTTCACATTATTACATTACTTCTGCCACCTTAACTTAGAAACCTATTTTCGTCCGGAATGCGGTCTACCAGCCAGCATCATTATTTGGACTAACGAGGTGTCAGAGCTGTTAAAGTTTCTCTTCAATCCGACCTTAACTGTACGTTTTACATCCCCATCAAATACATAAATTATTCCACCTTCATTCCACAGGGATCATCGTGATCGTAAAGCCAAACCTGCAGAGCTTGTTCATAAAGCACCCTTTCAGAAACGGGAAAAAAAGGAAGGAGGGTGGGAAAACGGTCCATGGTTTACTGCACAAGGTAGGCATTAGTTCCTCCTTTCCTGCAACAACTTCCAGGAGTGAGAATCGATAATCCCAAGCCTGGCTACCTTCATTCATTCATAAGTCATCGCTGGTATAATGATACTGACTCTGGACATGAATTGTTAATAGAATAGCCTTGGCGCGGGTACAACTGATTGCCGCACAGCGCCAGGCCCTGCAAACGGGGAAAAGTAGGGGAAGGGGGACGGTATAAGGGGTGGGAGGGGGACGTTACTTGGCGATTCAGTAGGCCATCATCGAGTCACAGCTTTGTTTCAACCGCGTGCAAGATCACGTGACTTACAGCCGTTATCTGACGAATAGCAATGTATAGTTCATCAAGTCGAACAAGCCTGACTCGTTGGGTGCGCCAACATGCCAACTCCAACGGCGAAAGAGGAAAAATAGGAAAAACGTAATACCGCTGTGAAAAGTCTGCCTCTGTTGCACGCTAGCTACCAAACACCCAGAGGCCAAATGGATAGGTAACGCAACCGCTGGTAACTTGTTGATATCGCCTAGGGAATTTTCCAACATGAATTCCTGCGGCAATGTAAGTAGCAAAAAAAAAACTGGAACAAACAACAAAGTGAATAAAACAGTATTGCTGATGTTTCGACATCATTTTTGAAACAGTTTGGCATCCAGAGGCCGATTACCCAATTTTCGTCCCTAGGCTGAACGTTGCCAGGCGCCGCCTCGCATCCAAGACTCGTCTTCAACCCTCTTTCTTCCCGTTTTGCAAGCGAGAAACGACAGGATTAGGTAACATTCTGGAACGCATTCCTCGTTTACATGCCAGTATTAATTTCAGATTCCCCCAGTGGGCCTACTCTGCTCATCCAATTACGCTTCAACAATATGCTAAAATTTTGTAGGCTTGATTCTTTTTTCAGTCGGGTCAAGTCCAACTCTTCATATACAGTAATAAAAAATAAAAAAAAAATACACACAAGGCGGGCAGACTAACTAACCAATTCTATCAAACCAACCAAGCCGTTATTAGACGTAGAATGATTTTTCCACGTAGGTTTGACATGGCGCTGAAGCATATGTGTCGGTATCCCCGGGCAACGACGTTCACAGTTAATCTATGCGGCAATCTGCTACTGATCAACCGCAGATTAAAACTATACAATTTCGACGTTTACAGCACGCGTCGTTTAGCGCAAATCCTTACGGAATACAATTTCGACATAACACCAAATCGCCTAAAAATTCGATGATTGGCTTTATATTTACTACAAACAAAAACCGGTAAAAATACTGCAGTTTTGTGGATTTAACGTCTATTTCGGATTGACTTAGATTCAATTTATAAAATATCTAAGACATCAAAGATTTCAAGACGGTGCCGAATTTGGTGAGAGTTCAAGAGCCATCAGAAGAAAAGAAAATTATTATTCGATTGGTATGCCAACACGCATTTATATCAAATGACGTAATCGAAAGCTTTCCACATAACTTAATCGATAGGCATTACCATTACAACAACACTTTCACCACGGCGCTATGGCTGGCAAAGAGCTTCTAGTAAGGAAATTGGGCAGCATAAATGCTTCATTACGCGGGGAAATTGTTGGTGAAAGATTAAACGTTGTGTGGCACAACATATCTTTAAATCGATGAACATAAATCCATGTATTTGTAGAACGATAAACGAAACACAATAGCACGATAGACGAAATCGTATACTAAAGATAACTAAGATTCCATAAACAAGTGTTACTTGTACATGACTGGTAATCGGAATCAACGATCTTTAGATTATTACTCAGACAAGCTCCTTGTCATCACAGCCATCTCTCTAAGACCAAAAACGGATATCTCAGACGACAGCATAATCCAAATAATAATCCGACAGTCCTTGGTTCGAAATCTGTTCTTTTCAGCTCAATGACGTATAACGTTTATTATAGTAAAGGCTTATCGATTCTTTTAGTTACTTTTAGTGTACGAATTTCGCTGTGTTTTCTTTTCCACTTAACAAGTCATCAAACCAGTAAATGTGTGACTGTTAAGAACTATTGATGTGTGGCCATTGCCATGGATAGCACTACCTTTGTTCAATGGTGACGGATTCTTGAAAACTGGGTAATGCTACTTATTTCCAAAATAGTGGTATCAATTAATTCTTGTAAACAGGTATGCAGTCTTTAAAAAATAATGGCATTAATGGATTCTTGTAAATTAGTAATGGTGTGCCTTTCCAAAAGAGTGTTATTAATGGATTCTTGTTAACTGTTAATTCTGTCTTTCAAAAATAGTGGTATTAAAGGATTCTTGTAAACCGTTAATGCTTCTTGCCTAAATAGTGGTATTAACTTATTTGGGTTGAGGGAACTTTGGATGCAACAAAAGCATACGTTCTGCCAAAGAAAGGAAAAATATAAAGAAATAGCAACAACAGCTATACTGATCAAGCATGTTCTTATATTCTAGTCATCTTTTGGTACTTCTTCTTACAAAAATACCAGTCTTCAAGAAATGAATTGTTTGAGGTGAGTACTTATTGAAGGCATGCCGTAGTAAAGAAAAAAAAATACTATTTTTTAAAAATAGAATGCCACTTCATGTGTTTTTACATCCGAAAAGGGTTGTAGAACTTATGTTTGTAACAGTAAATTAAACTAAATCAAATTATATCCAAAAATATTTTACTGACGTTGCAATTTAGTTTATAGAGATATCCCCTGGCAGACATATATAGGCCAGCAACTTATGTCGATGGAATTCTATTTTAATTTTCAACTCCAAAAAGACGCCGACATGGAAGCTGGCATTGGTTGCCCTTCGCAATTTTCTTGATTTAAATGTAAAATTTGTAATCAAGATCCGTAAATTGAGTTGGCTTCTGTTGACATGAGTTGCTGGCCAGGGAACATCGCTATAAACTAAATCGAATCCATCTCTTGTATTCCTGAAAACAGGTTGGATCTTGGCTAATGTTGAATTGGATACACTTTGACCAGTTATCCAATAAGAAAACTTATTTTCTTTTATGTATTAGATTCCATGTTTTTTTTGTTTGTTTGTTAAGGTCATATTACATTTTTACCTCATCTGTAGATTCATTTCACAAAAATTCATCATTCGACAGTAGGCTACTAGAAAATCAAAAGAAAAGAAAATAAATTGAGGCTCAACTTTCTAGCGAGTTCAGACTCCAAGCTGCCATATAAATCTCGTTGTAATGATGAGATTTCTACATGATAACAGAGTTAGCAGAGAAAATTCAATAATCAAAACCATAAAAATGCCAATCGAAAAATAGTTCCCAGTTTTCTAACGGCGTTTTTTCATCTTTGCAACTCCTAGAAGCAGCAGCAACACTACTTGCAGCAGCGCCGCGATCTTCAGAACTAAAACGAGATTACGTGACCCTCATCAGCCTATTAGACGACGGAAAATCTGGAACGTGGATGCTGTGTTTAGAATATGGGCAACGCTATCGAAATGGCGAACACGCGTTTTTAAGTAACAGAACTCAAAATGACGTTTCCTCTTGGCTACTCTAGCCACTTTTTTATGTATGTTAAATAAAAGTACCGCCGGCAAAACTCTGAGAAGCCAAAAATAAAAGAAAATGAAGTCTTCTAACTCTGTCTGACGACTTGTCAAATCATGTAAAGCCGTGTAAAGTTTGTGGAAACGATTGCCTCTTGAGCCTGGGGCGAAGATGGGCGGCCATATTGGATGGCTTGGAGGCGGCGTTGCCGTCAGCATAAAATTGAAGGGAAAGGGGGCAAATTCATAAATCAAGAGGGTTGCCATAAAAGCGGCGCCTAGCGGAGCCCCAGTTAAATAATAGGGCGCGAATCGCTCGATTGCTTCAATCCTATCAAATCCCGACGGACCACGCATGCGCCGAATATTAAACCGTCAATCCTGCATGGACGCCAGGTGGTTTCATATCGGACAGTGTCCGGCTGAGGGCGCATCCCTAAGGCCCAAATTGGATGCTTATCCTTCTAGGATGTTTCCGGGCGGGTCCAATGAGGTGCTTTTCACCGCAGTCCCCTATATTATATCGGCCTAGTAACGGATAAACACAGGAAAGGTACAAGAATAGGGTAGCAGGGTCGATATGAGACAGATGGCGCGTTGGCCCAAGGTTATTAGTACCGATCCTATTTTTTTTGGTGAGAAATATCTTTGAGTCTTATGCCAACTGAAGTAAACTAAAGAACATATAGATGAGTCCATGCAATGTTGAACCATTTTGATCGTTTACAAGGAGAAAAAGTATAGTAACGGAAAGGGAAAGCACTGGAATTCTAACATTATTTCAGGGGGAGATAATGTTCAGAATAGGCCAGAATAAATCCCAAACATACTGGAAGAGGCTGGTAGTCTCTCACACTACGTAAGCCGACAGTGACTTGCGTGGACTAATACAAATTAAAAGCACCAAAGATAGAAAGTCATAAAAATGCCTTAAAAGTACGCAAATATACAATAAAAAACACAACGCTTCGGGGATTGCTGCACACGTTATCACGTGCAAAGAAGTTCACACGTGTCAAGACATGATCAAGGCTTTGACCATGGCATGGTACGTGGGCTGTACTTTTAAATTTCTTTGTAACTGATAACGGGATGCAGCAATCCCCGAAACGTTTTGTTTTTTTATTGCGTATTTGCGCACTTTTAAGGCTTTTGTATATGACTTGCGTAGAGTATGACAGGGTCACCTTCCCAGTTACCGGCCATACCAATTGTTCAGGTAAATAGTCTGAACTCTACAACCGTTCTGACACGATGGCTTACCCGTAAGTTCAGACCTTCACTGGGGGGGGGGGGGTACTGTACGTGGATGAGACATAATGTGGCATACGTCTGACTGACTTAAAAGGACGACGTTAGTTTATACGCTCTGAAAGACGTCCTTGTAACAAGCTTACAGCAGATTTCGAAAACCACCTGTTTACATCGCCGTAAGAGAGATAAACTCGCATGGGTTCCTTTCAAAGGAGACACCATCTCACTATATTCGACCATCCTGCGCGTAATAGGCAAGAGTAAAAATGTAGCAACTTCGTTGCTCACGAGAGGAAAACTAGGAAAATGAAAGCCTTTCAACATTTTCACGCATCTGAAGTAACGTTGCAAAACTGAGCCATGCAGGAAAGCAAACCGGGAGGAACATGCCTTTAACTGTGCTACTTACTGGCTTTAGCTAAATCCCGACCGTGCTGATTGGTAAGGCAGGGAACACGTGATCATTTTCGAAGAACGGCTTTCTTTGCCGTCGGAAGTCGGAAGAAAGACAACAGCGAAAAACATAAAGAAGATACAACGCACTGCCTTTATGGATAAATAAAATAAATACAGATGCAAACATATTTACGTTGCCTTTACGACTTCAGTGCCAGACTACCTGAGCGCGGGGAATCGAACCCTGAGTCCAAAAGCCGGAGTTATACTGCTCAGCCATTCTGATTAGGCCGTGTAAATATGGCTGAGCGGTAGGACTTCGGCCTTTGGTTTCAAAGGTCGTGGGTTCGATTGCCCACTCAGGCAGTCTGACATTTAAGTCCAAAAGGCAACGTAAATAGGTTTGCATCCGTATTTATTTGACATTTATCGAGCCCAATTGGCTTTCTGCCCTGTTTATCAACTTGCTTAAAAATAGCGAATTGGGTGAAAAATCATGTTAAATCAGGTAAAAAAAAAAACAATCACCATGACAACAAAAACAAATTCTCCGTCTCTTTTGCGCTAAAGAAACAAAACGTACAGTTTGCAACTTAAAAAAGGTCGACTACACAATTTATTTAGCAAAAACACAATAAGTTTTATTGTTGCGACGCAGGCTTACATTTAGTAAGACGGTATCCGGTGCCTCAATCCCCCCCCCCTCCATCCGGCGCCGGTCAAGTTACCGGATCGTTACACGTGCAGGACCACATGACAACTGACCAACCAAAGCCCCCCCTACCCTGGTGGTTGCAAGCTGTACCCGTCCGCCAAGCTGCCGTTGGTGCCAATCTGTTGATAATGTCATGCACGAATTCCTAAGCTTAGGATAATGACAAATGAATTATGATACGGTAACACGGAAGTAAAACTATTACATTCCGCCACCCTTGAATAATTACCCCCAAACTTTTTCCCTGTAGATATTTTCTCTCCCAGTTTTCATGTTAAACGGTAATCAGTACCTCTATATTTGAGGGGTGAATCCCCCAACCTGGCTACATGACCACTGCTTCTAAGTCTTTGTTTTCTTCAATAATTGGATCAAGCAATAATTTTCGTAACTGAATTTTAACGGTCTTACTAGTTTTTATGTGGATTTTTTTTTGGGGGGGAAAGGCGAACTCACAGTCCTACTACTAACATTTCCTTTAAAGAAGGTTTTTTTTTCATTTGTTTCTTGTTGGAAGCATGGCAGGCTGAATCCCACCAAGCTTTTCTTATTTTGTTGCAGGCATTCTTGATGGAGAGTTGGTTGTCCTGGAGAAATCCGAGCGAATCCCGATCAGATTGGAAGATATTACGGCAGAAAATGGAATGCCCTTCCTTTGGGACAGCATGGCCAAGAATGGAACGAAGGCAGGGTTATATCAATAAAGTATTGCATTTACCTGCCGGCCCACAATGCCATTCGGTCAGATCTAACCGCCCATTCTTGCTACGTCGGTTCGATACGTTATTCCAAAAAATGAAATTTTAAATAACCACTCGTTTATGAATCATTTTTTTCAATGCTTCACCAATGTTTTTAAGGTACTGTACACTGCAAAACAACGAAGACTATCACATTTACGCAGTAGAGACGAGTAACGGAAAGAGTTTTGGCTTCAAATAGCACCGTAGTAAAATTACTACTGAGAGGGAGTGGGGGGGGGGATTGAGGCCTAATGGCGCGTCGACAGCTAGGTCATTAGCGCCAACCTCAGTCACAGTGCAGTGGTCCGGGTTACCACTGCACCACACATTACAGAGATATTATTCAAACCCCTATTCTGAATCATGTCATACATCTGTACCTCCTGTAAAAACTGAAAAACACCGGACAGGAGGACAGACTTATCGCCCAATTGACGCGCAATGTCATGCGGAAGATGGAAACGATGACGAACACCATCAAGATGGCGACAATCAACAAGGAAGTGCCGGACCGTAAGTGGCCGTCGATACCAATAACATTCAGGAGGATCAACCCCCCGTAAAAGAAAACAATGAGTAAGTCGGGTGTGACCAATGCTCAAGCGGGCCAACACCACCTCCTCACGACGACTGCGGCGACACGCTGAGCGCCATTCCTCGACAGTGCCTTTAATAGCTTGAGAGGGAGTGGTCCAGAGGAAATTTGTGGTCATGGAATTTTAGGCCCTCTCCGGGAGGGAGCATTCATTTTTTTTAGCCCCGTTAAGGGGGGGGGGATAAGGCTTAATGGCGCGTCGACAGCTAGGTAATTAGCGGCAACCTCAGTCACAGGGGGTCACAAAAAAAACACTTATCAAACTGTTGGAAAAAAAGTTACTTTGGATCTCAAAATTTCGGAAGACTCTTCAGCTAACGGGTGGGTTGTGGGGAAGCCCATCATACATCCCCCTCACGATGTGAGTGTTTACGCGGTTTTGAAACTGTCAGTACCAGTATCAGTCTACTTGGTCTACTTTTTTCAATAAACTCTCTAGAAAAGCCTTGTCTCTTGCTTCCTTGGCTTGTTCTATCTTTAAGAAGCTGACTGTGTTAGGGGTGTGGACATACTAGCAAACAGTGCGTTCATCATCCTACTTATGAAACTGGACACAAGACGGGTGTAAGGAATTTCGTTGTTTTACGGAACATTTTAAACTCAACCTTGTCCTTTCGTTAAACACGAGGCACGTTTTCCTTACAACTAGTGGCAACTTGTTGGTGCGGCGTTTTACATACTTAAATTGGCTACTGGAGGGCATCTGCAGACAGTCTCAACACGCATACGAAAAGCGTATTTTTGGTGGGAGGTCAGATTATTTTTTGACCTTGAGTGGGGACGGAGGGAGTTAAGATTTTGTCAGGCTTTTGAAGAGGGGTGGCCACATTTTCATTTCATTCGACCCACCCGGATGTCAATAATGACTAGTCTCAAGTAAGAGCATATTTCAACACCTCCAAGTGGTTGTCATGGGGTTACGACAATACCCTGTTGACATTCTATTAATGCCCTTAAACTGGTTATATTTTCGTGTAATTTCATAGCGAGCACTTAATAAGCTGTCTCTACGTACACGGGAAAGTCGAACCAGACCGAATACGCAATTGATTTTTCTAGACCTGGTGTGATCACAAGTCAAAACACCGACGTGCTCTAATGTCCACCTTCTACTCATCCCCCCTTTTTTTTTCCTATTTCTATTTCTACTTCTCAAGGATATAATAATTCGCTCCCTGGCCCATAGAAGTGGGGGAGGGAGATAAAAGGTTTTATGGCACGTCTACAGCTGGGTCATTAGCGCTGACCTCAGACGCAGTGTACTGGTCCGGGTTGCTACTACACCACACATTACAGAGATGTTAAACAAACCCCAAGTGGGTAGATGATCTTATCATATAATCTGTACATCCTGTAAAAAAAAAAAATTAAAAACCTCCAGACAGGAAGACAGACTCATAGCCTAATTCATGCGCTAAGTTTCGCGGAAGTAAAACGGCGATGTACACCATCAAGAAGGTGACATTCTACAAGCACATGACGGATTGTAAGTGGCAGACACCAGTGACATTCAGGAAGAGTAACCCCCCACCCTGAAAAAAGAAACAATGATGTAGCAGCGAAAGGGACACATTCAGGTATTCTCGAATGAGATCTCAGCCTTATTCCCTCAGGCGTCTTCCCAACTCTACATCTGAGGTTGCGTGCTGCCTGGCAAGCCTTTTGATCAAACAAGGCGGCAGTAGGTTGCGGGCTAGTAAAAGCACTGTCCAGACATGGCACTCGACTTGTCGCCAAAGTTACGAGAACAGGCGGTGTTGGCCTGTATTGGTCAAGCCAACCTCACACATTGCTTCCATAAAGGAGGTCCGTACATCCCCATACCTGCCCAATCCAGGAACATAGCAATAAATACGATTACTAGCCGATTTCAAAACTATTTGAATTGTTCTTTTCTCTTTCAAGAAAGGAAAATCTTCTTCCGGACCTACCAAAGTGAACAAGATGGGTGATTCCAAGCAGTCATCATCACGGCTACTCTCTTTAATTTATATTGTGGACATCGCTGTTTTTAAGATTCCCAAAAAGTTGTTGTTGTGAGGAGGAGGCATGGACCCAGAGGGATGGGGGGGGGGAGGGGCTAGAAACGATCACCCCTCTTAAAACCTTTAAGAAACCGATTCAATCACCATCTTCTCATAATACTATTTATTTTTTAAATAGTGACTTCACTGACTGCATATATTGTATCTCAGTAATACGATTCCATACAATACCATATTGCTAAATCTGTTATTTTTTCCGTATTGCTTACGAAATGTTTGCTACATTTTTTACGCTAGCAGAAAAGCACCGAGACAATCCACAATTATTGACTTTCTTGCGGAAAGATGTCGCATGAGTAATTACGGGGGGGATTAATGCTTAATGGTGCGTTGACAGTAAGGGTAATGAAGTTGTACGTAAAAGCCACAACACACATTCACAAACTGACATCTCGAATCAAAACTTACGCAATTCTGTAAAAATTAGATTTGTTACGCCTACAATTTTTAACATTAATAAAAATTGGTGGGTTTAAAAATTATTCACTTAGGAGTAAAAAAAAATGGAAGAAGAGCTTCGTATGAGGCTTTATTGTGCGCGCAGAGTATCTTGAGTCCTGCAGATATTTTAAGAGCGGCTACATCGTCCTGGAGGGAGCGGCTTTCATCGACGGCCGCCATTGTTTTTGGAACCATCTAGGATACCAACAAGGTGCTCTGCTATCGAAAACATACAATCGATTATCTGTATTCGTTCTGGGGCGAACTCAAGATAGGCCGCGGACACTATAAGTGCTCTAAAATGCCTTAAAACGCTGCCACCCATTCCACAGATGGATGCAAGTCAGAGTAAGGGCGCGTTTATGCAACGACTCGCATTTGCAGTCTCGCAGCTAGAATTTAATCGCCATGGCAAATGTGGCGTTGACATGGTAACAACGCTATTTAGATTAGCTAAAATCTGACATCGTTTGAGTAAATGCTTTCAGTCTTATAATCCGTGACAATAAGATAAAGGATTTCTCCTGACGAAACATCTTTCCCAGTCGCTTCGGAACTCGCATTATTGACCGATTTTGTTGTGAGTCGATGCAGCTAAAATCGCCGCCATGTAGAAATTTCTGATGATTTCTAGCTTTTATCTGCGAGAAGGCGAAGGCGAGTCGTTGCGTAAATGAGCCTCAGTACAGCGACAAAAGGCGGACTTTATTACCGTTCCCCAACCTGATTGTTAGAACCACGGTCTCATGAGCTAGAGGTTTTTGGTTTGACCATGACTCAGCCAACCCTCGCATTTTTGTGAAAGACCCTGTAGTGCCTCGTGCTCATGTCGTTGTGTCATATAAAAGATCCTAAGAATTTCATTTTTGGATTGCCTAGAAAAATTCTCCCTGTCGTTTTCTGACGCTATGGCTTCGGCTGGGAATGATGCAAACATCCAAAATGTCGAATTAACATAGTGCTTTGGGGGCTTAATCTAAAGATGCATGCTCACTTCATGGTGACAAGAGACTTTTTGGCCAATAATGCTTCAATGCACTAAACCAACTTCCATGCTAAATAAACACTATCAAGAAGACAAGACGGCGGATATTGAAAGCATCCATTCTGAGGACGTTGTGCGCACTAGTAGAGAACATCATTGTCAACCACGTTAGCGAAGTTTGTACACGAACTTTGACGAGAATGTATTCTTTCCCTACAAAAACTGTAAACTACCAGAACCAGCTGCTGGAACACACTGATGTGTACTGTCGTGCACAGCGTCAGGGGTGTCCGGGTTCAACTCTAGGACTCAAGTTGGAGAGGGGAATTTTTTCATCATCGTTCTGCTTACTTGCCATCTTTACACAGTATTGGGGTCCGTTGTCCTCTTTGTCATGCGAAGTCATGAGGATTCATCTCTTTATTCGCTGTGACTGAGGTTGGCGCTAATGACCAAGTTGTCGACGCGCCATTAAGCCTCAATCCCCCCCCCCTCTTTATTCGCGTATTTCACAACGAGTGTAACCCTTGTCGAAAAACTTTAAAAATTACATTCTAACAGAATCGAATAAGAGAAGACCAGAAAGATTTGGCTTACTGCTTAGGCCTAAAGTTAAAGGATTAACATTTGAAATACTTTCCCAAAACTCAGATAAATTTTGTATATAGAAAGGTGGTATTAGGGTTGGTTCAACTTTAATCTTTCATCCGTGCTCTTTTCATAAGCGTGCCGGCGAAATGTCGCGCAGTTGCCGACGACAAGGGCGGACGGGCGCGCCATCGGAAACAGATTGGGCGTCGGCAGGCGGAGGGGGAGGGGGCGAAACAACCCCCGCCCACCTACCTATCCCCCAATCCCCTCTCCCCTCACGCAAAGGGAAGGAAAGCAAGGCTTGGAATCTGGGTGTGCAATATGAGAAAGCGTGCGTGTGTCGATTTTCATTTTGAACTCGTGCTCCGTGGCCGGATCTCTGTTGCCGAGCCTCGTTCTGGACAGCGGAAAAGTGGCGCGCGGAAGGCCACGTGACTTGCGACAGCGGTCAGTAATGGACTGGGATTGGCCCGTCGAGGAACGCACTCGCACACAAGAGAAGGGCGCTTCAACCCTTGGGGGTCACATGATAACCACTGTCCGACAACGGATATTTTCTTAGGGTGGGTGGTTAGAGGAAGGCGGATCGACTGGTTTTTTTTGTTGTTTTTTTTTTTATTTGAGGATGTGGCATTAGGGTTTTTGAGGAAACGGGGTTTGGAGGAGTTCCAATAGACGAGAAGCAGGGTTCGTGTGATGTGTGATGTGACACCAAGCATTACTCGAAACGGAAAAGGTTTTGTCATTCGTCGATGCAAAAATTGACCACGAGACGTGCCCACTTGGTTTTTGTTCTTCTTGTTCTAAAGAAAAACCGTGAAGTTCCAGATCCTTGTAGGGAAGTTGTCCTTTTATACTGTTTGTGTGTTATTTCAGCGGGTCGTCTTATTTATTCGTCTACTGGAACAGATTTTCATTCAGTAATTTGCTCTTTGGCGTCAGTACCACTGCTCTGTCGTCTGACATCTCCAGTGAACGTACGAGACCAAAAAGATGGTGATCGATAATGATGACTTGTTCAGTACAAACAGATATTTAGGCAATTAACTAAGCAAGCATAGATACCAAGGTAAACAAATAGGTAGGTATTAGATAGGTATAGGCAAGACACAGATAGCTAGGTAAGCAGGTAGGTGTAGATAGGTAGGTAGGCAGATAGATAGGTGTTAGATAGGTAGTCAGATATCACAGTCAGGCATAGATAGCTAGGTAAACAGATAGTAAATAGGCTTTATAAAGGTAGGCAGACAGGAAAGGTAGGCATTAGATGGGTAGGCTAGATAGCTAGGTAAACAGATATACAGGTATAGCATTAGATCGGTAGGCATATATATATAGCTGGGTAGGCATAGATAGCTGGGTGGGCAGATAGGTAGGCATTAGATAGGTAGGTAGTTAAGTAGACGTTTAGTTAGACATAGACAGCTAACCAAACAGGTAGGTATGGATTAGATAGATAGCATCGATAGCTGGGTAAACAGCTTGGTAGGCAGATAGGTAATCAGATAGGTAGGCATCAAATAGGTTGGCATATAGACAGCTAGGTGGCAGATTGGTAGGCATTAGATAAGTTGGTAGACGTTTAGGTAGGTATGCATAGATAGCTAGGTAAACAGATAGGAGGCATAGATAGCTAGGTACACAGACAGGTAGCCGTACATAGCTAGATAGGCATTCAAGCATAGATAGCGAGGGAACAGATAGGTAGGCGTTAGATAGGTAGGCATCAGATAGGTAGGCATAGGCAAGGAGCTAGGTAAACAGATCGTTGCTAGGCATTTTAGTGACAAAAGAGCAAATGTTCAAGGTAGTTACAACTATTTAGACCTGGTTGTACTAAACTATCCGGCAGGCCCCATAAGTTTCTCTTCGGCCTACACGATATGGCCGCTATCAAAACGGCTACCCAATTCGTGGACAGGTCTGCTCGGTGAGTCTGGAATGTAACAGTAGAGAGGTATCAGGGTGGTTTGGAGTAGTGACGATTTAAAGAACCACGGATGATTAATTTTATTTTCATGTAGTTTCACATGGCAAATTTCTATTCCCTCTAAAACCAATTTTTAAGTTATGTTTTAAAGTAGTTTCCCTGCCTCAAACCAAATTTTAAAAGTTACGATTTCACATGACTAATGTTTTTGGGTGGTAACTTACGCCCCCGATCGGCGGCCTACATTAACAGGTGAATTCCCTACGAATCAATAGTTTCGGCGGACATATTTTAAACCCTGGTCAAGATCTCAGTTATGCTTTCAAGGTCCGGTCTGATAGTTCAGCACAGTCATGGTCCATGCACTGCTACAAATTATATTATTACCTGCATAGCTGGCAGGGGGAAAGCACACAATGTTTCGTCTATTGTCCAGTGTAAGTGCAAGAAATATGGATATACAGAAGGGCAGTCGTGCAAATATAGGTTATTTATGCCTAAACAAACAAATCTGGCCCTAATCCAGGCCAAGAATACATAGCTGAAGTACTACAAAACGAAAGACCAACAAACAACGTGGGGAAAACGATAGGGACATCACAGAGGTTAAAGGCGTGCTGCTCAAGAGCTACGAAGAAAACTTTCGGCTGTCGTCACAGATGCGTTTTTGCAACAATCACTAAAGACGGGCTCCAAATAACGGGAGTTCATAACTATATTAATACGTGAATTGTGGTGAATGCTATGCTGCTTGCTCCAGCTGTCAATGCAGAGCGTTTTTAGTGTTAGCATGGTATCCACCCATGGTAATAAGTGTATGCCCCCTTATCATCTGCCCGCTTTAGGCCTGATGCAGTCGTAAAATTGGAAGAGGATCCCCTGCGAAAGCTCTCTGCTAATTTAAAATTGTAATCGTTTACCGATAATTAATCTCAGATCGAAATTTTCAAACATTCAAGCAGTAAAAATGGAATGAGTTATGCAGTAATTGGCTGAAAATTGTCCAGTCTCAAATTAATGGTTATATATACCTAACCTTTAGGACTGTATTTTGTTCAGCCGGACTGTTTATGCACAGCAAAAACAATTCCAATTAAATGTGAGTAACGTGCTGTCGGAAGCTGGGCCCAACAGAGATGCGCAAAGTACATGCCAGGATCAATAAAAATAAAAATAAGTATTAGCAGCCTAAATAGGCGGCGTATTTAAGTAGTGTATTACGGCAGTTGAGACAACGATACATTGTTCCTGTATTTGTAATCACAGCCCAACACCGGGAATCTTGCACCAGTCAAATTTTATTTCAAAATATTTACTTTCATTGGCTAAGCGAGCGAAACGAGCGACGTCGACTAATTGACGGAAATTGGATTTTGTGTTTGTTTGTCTGTGTGTGTTTATCTGTTTGGGACAGGATGACGTTTGCATTTTCTGAGATTTCTGAGCTCGAAGATAAAATTTCTACCTCAGATATCTTCGGATATAAGCAGATTATCCGTTGGATGACTAAGCCGAATATTAGCTGGTGTGCTAAGGGCCCATCATGTATTTCATATACAAAAATTACATCAGGGATTGCATCAATTTCATTTTGTTCGTTTGTTAATAAGATACCTGGTTAATTCATAATACACCTGCTTGTGATGTCCATATTTGGTCTAGGCCTAACAAGTACAATCGTGAAGGGTCTTGCAAGAAGATTGCAGTTTGACAATGTAGTACGGGTATATACCTTGTAGATGTGACCGTCAAAATGATAGAGAAAACACCGTAGTTATGGTTGGTTCGTCCATTGGTCAAGCTACTTGGTAAGCTCTATCAATGACATCATTTGATTAAATGCGCTAATTCGTGACAGAAAGCTACAAAATTCCTACTGACGAACCATTTTTACCAAAATTCCATAATTTTTGTAAGTCCAAATTCCAAAATTGTAGTTCTCCATCCATAGATACTGTAGCAGTTGAATCGTGTCTATTTTTACTAGTCCTTTATTCCTATTACTATAACTATTTTTACTAATTAAGTTAGGAGATGTACCAGTTGTGATATCGAGTAGAAAAGCCACATACGTACAATACATATAAGAACTGTTACGTTTCGGTGCTTACAGTCACACCTTCATCAGACCCACAGTTTCAAAACAGTTTAAACGACATTAATGCAGCACAAGCCTTGTCACAAAACCAACGACTTTTTTTTCTGTAGTATTCCAAATGTTAAGTAAGCGTTAAAATGCACAAGTAAGTCTTCTAATACTTTGGAATACCATATGAAGTAAAAAACACATAGGAAGTCCAGCTGAACAGTGTTTTTTTTTTTTTTTTTTTGTATAATGATACCTAGAGTGCAACATGAACTGCAAATAGCTACAGAAAAAAATGTCGTGGGTTTGTGTGACAAGGCATGTGCTACATTAATGTCTTTTAAACTGCTGTGATACTGTTGGTGATGAAGGTGTGGCTGTAAACACCGAAATGTAGCCTTTTTTTTTTTTGCGACCGTGGCTTTTTTACTCGATACTTTTTTGACTATTCCTTATTTTACTAAATTCTCTCTTTTAAGTGCTTACCCGATCATACGCTTCTTTTAATACCAACATGCGTCCTTCTGCCAAGTGTCCATTATTTATGTCTTGTTGCGCAGGGAACGATGATCTGTTTTACGCCAATTGCACGAGCGCGTTGTGTCTTATAAGGATTTAAATTACAGCAAAACGTTAGTCTTGCTTTTATAATAACCGTTAATGTCGCTGCCTGGGACAAGCTACGTTGGAATGTCTCTCTTTTCTGCAAGTGCACATAACATTTGAGTTGATTACTTCGAATACGTCGCCTCTATATTCACAGGCATTCCATTCATAGCACTCAATGGGATTTCCAACCGTAACCAAAGCATTGGTAAATGACACAGATATGCATTTATACGCCACTCCAGCTTCCTTTGGGCTTAAAAAATGGATGAGGCTAACACACGATGTTTGATGGAAGTTTTCAAAAGTCCAGGTTGGATCCTGTTTTCGTAAATTGGCGTAAACATTCAGTATAATCCCATTACCTTGGCTACCTAAAATGCGTCGTCAGTGCTTGGGTCGAGTGGACTGCACCAGGTGAGAGAAACGACGGAATAGTAAATGCAGATTTGGAAGCAGGCGACACCATTGTTTTTGGTATAGCGCACAATATGCAACGTAGAGACTAATTTTAACGTACTTATGTCTGGGATTTACGAGTGTCGAACACGGATACTATAAAAAAAATCATTCTAACTTGTGCAATATACAAATTTAGTAACAATTACCGCATTGTTTTAGTCATGCACCATAGATAGAATTTATAATCACTTTACGGATGTGTAGGAAAAACTATAGCAACTCATTGTTAGCTATATCTGTACTTATTTCTGCCACAGGAATCAAAAGAAATCAGAGAATCTTACATCATAATCTGCTGCTACGTGAGAATGAAGATAACAAAAATAAATATGTCAGAGGAAATATCTCTGTTTCATTCTAAAAGACAAAACACAAGTAACCTATCAGTCTAGGCTGGCAGTCCTGTCAGGAGATAGCCTTTGAAATGCCCACCGTCTTGAGGCTTGGGGGGATGCCAGTGGCCCCTTGGCTTGTCCCAAGTGGCATTTTCATTTTCGCTCTGGCGTCCCTCCCGAAGGGTTCCACTCTACCAGCAAGGTACTTACAGGAGTTCCGGCTGCTATGTTCTCAGTACGCCGGTTATCAGCGGCTATTTACTGATGGGTCGAAGTCGGACGCTGGCGTGGCTTGTGCTTGTGTTTGTAAGGGAGTGACGGTTGCCCATCGCCTTCCATCAGGCTATTCTGTGTTTTCTGCAGAGCTTTTGGCTCTCGGTTTGGCGGTGGAATGGATCCTTGGCCTTCAGGGCACGCATTTCATTATCTTTAGCGATTCCATGAGTGCCCTGGAGTCCTTGGCGAATTACAATCCTCGGAACCCCTTGACACAACGTGTCCAAGCTTTGCTTTCCCGCTTGCCTGGCCAGCGGAAAACCGTGCTTTTCTGCTGGATCCCGGGCCATGTTGGGATAGGTGGAAATGAGCAAGCGGATTCTGCAGCAAAAGGGGCCCTTTCTGGCCCTCTCGGAAGGGATCTCAGCCTTGTTCCCTCGGACGCTTTTCCAACTCTGCGTCTGAGGTTACACGCTTTTTGGCAAGCCTCGTGGGATGGACAAGACGGCAATAAATTACGAGCTATTAAAGGCACTGTTGAGGAATGGCACTCGGCGTGTCGCCGCAGTCGCCGTGAGGAGGTGGTGTTGGCCCGTTTGCGCATTGGTCACACTCGACTTACTCACTGTTTCCTTTTGCGGGGGGTTGCCCCTCCTGAATGTTATTGGTGTCGGCGGCCACTTACGGTCCGCCACTTACTTGTTGATTGTCGCCATCTTGATGGTGTTCGTCGTCGTTTCCATCTTCCGCATGACATTGCGCGTCAGTTGGGCGATAAGTCTGTCCTCCTGTCCGGTGTTTTTCAATTTTTGCAGGAGGTACAGATGTATGACAAGATTTAGATTAGGGGTTTGAATAACATCTCTGTAATGTGTGGTGCAGTGGCAACCCGGATCACTGCACTGTGACTGAGGTTGGCGCTAATGACCAAGTTGTCGACGCGCCATTAAGCCT
>JAHWFP010190665.1:174618-203976 GCA_023313725.1 Lithobius niger
AATTCCCCCCCCCCCCCCTGAGAAGGAAGATAAAAAAAAACGACAATCTTTTTTCTCAGTCAAGTCCGATTATGTTGCCTCATGAAATCAAATGTATTGCAAAAGGGAACCGACATTGTTGTTTGTTAGATTGTAATGGCATTGCGTTTTGTCTTTTACAATGAAATAGGGATATTTCCTACGACATATTTATATTTTTTCGGTACAAAAATGAAGAAGTAGGGAGGAGTATGGTGGGAGGGGAGGGGGAGGGGGCAACTACAGGAAAAATAAGTACAGATGCAAACCTACTACAGACTTTGAAAGGCACAAAAACAAAGCGCGGTAGGATTCAAAAATGAAAAAAGTGAAATTAAACAAAACCAAAAATTACAAAAAGGGGGGAGCGATCAGGCGGAGTAGCGGGAAAGGCGAGGACAACACAAACATTATTAGCAGAAATAGGTAATGGTGAAGAAATAAATCACATGATGCACTAATTGAATGAGCAAAGCGAACAAAGATTAACGTTGACTAGCGACATCTTGGAAAAGTAATGGCTGCCTCTATAGCTTGTTCCACATTATGTTTTCAGAAAACTGGTTGGATGATGACTCGTTTCCTTGCACTAAGAGTGCAAAAACATGTGGAAATCATACTTGTAGACTCTACACAATTAGTGTTAGAGTTTACGACTGGGATGTTTACGGATATTTTGCACTCGTAGTGGAAGAAAACGGGACATCATACAGTCAGTTTTCTGAAAACATAATGTGGAACAAAGTATAAAATACATTTACGTGCATCCTTCCTCCCGAATTCTTCCTGCAGGTAAGAACCTGCATTATTTAAATAAATAACACATTTCATTATTATGACAGCTTTGCGTCGAGATTTGCCCGTCTTCACGACAGGCTTTACATCTCGTCGGTAAATAGTTAGGAAGTTGCTATTTACCGATTAATATTTCCTGTTTAACTAATAATAATATTAAACTAATAAAATCAGTGCCGTGGTTTGTTCTTCGTTTATTTATTGATTATGCATATTGGTACTGTGAATTCGTCAATATTTTCTGACAACCATTCCCGTTTTCCCGGATTCAAAGGCATAGAAGACTGAAAAATAAACAAGACCGAACCATTTCTTTATTCATACGTCGAGCAAATAGTAGAAACCAATATTTGATGGCTTATCGCTCCCAGCTGCAAATCTCGTGCATATCAACCGCTTCACGTCAATATTTGTTTTCTTTTGCTGTCTAGACGTAATTTGTTTCGAATCCAACCTTAATCTCGAACGTCAACGTCAATGGCAAACTCGGTCTTCCGTGTTTTGCTTATATGGAAGATATTGCTCTTTAGTTTGATATTGCCGTTAATCTTTATATTTCTTTGATTCAACCATCAACTTTACAGAAACCTTGTATAAATACAATATATCACAAGGCAAAGGTTTAACGAAACAGTCAGTCTGCGTTAAAAACTGGCTTTGTAAGAATACAATGCAGTGTACAAGATTAATCTGAGAAAGAAAAGAAAAAGACAATTGCCTCGAATGGTACATAAACCCAGGACTTCCCGTTTAATAACCAGGCGCTCTACCCACTGCGTTACATGGGCGGGTCCTTGCTGCAAGTTTCAGACGAGCTTAGTAACTGTTCAACCTTCACAGTGGTGACATAAAGGCCACAGAGATGCTTATTCATTAACCATTTACCTTACACTTTATTTATTGCTCGCACTATTTCTAGTGTGGAGACCAAGAACCAAGTTGGCTTTCCTCCTTGTGGCCTTAGGTCACACTCGACTTACTCACTGTTTCCTTTTGCGGGGGGGTTGACCCTCCTGAATGTTATTGGTGTCGGCGGCCACTTACGGTCCGGCACTTCCTTGTTGATTGTTGCCATCTTTCTGATTTTCGTCGCCGTTTCCATCTTCCGCATGACATTGTGCGTCAATTGGGCGATAAGTCTGTCCTCCTGTCCGGTGTTTTTCAATTATTGCAGGAGGTACAGATGTATGACAAGATTTAGATTAGGGGTTTGAATAATATCTCTGTAATGTGTGGTGCAGTGGCAACCCGGACCACTGCACTGTGACTGAGGTTGGCGCTAATGACCAAGCTGTCGACGCGCCATTAAGCCTCATCTCCCCCCTCCTTAGGTCACCACTGTGAAAGGTTATTCACGGATTGACTGTAAATTTTCTATATTTCGGCTTTTCACAAGTTTCGAAGTGAACTAAAAACCGTTATTATGGTATATAAACTATACTAGCCGTACCCCCGGCGTTACATATGCCGGCTAGCTGGTTCCTGCATGCCTGAGTGTAACACTGTAGTGGGCCCCGGTTTCCCCTATTGTGTGGTGTGAATATCCCGATCTCTGCTCCCTCTTTGAACCCCTGCTGATTTGTGTTATGGAAGTAAATGTTTATTTTCAATAGAGGACGTTTCTCTGTTCTGATACCAAGCCCAAAAAAACCAACAATGGTTGTGCATGCAGTGATTGTTACTCAACCAACTTTGAAACTCTTCCAAGTCGGCTCTTAAGAGCTAGCTTTATTAATGCAATATGTCGATTGTTATAGGCCACATCTGTTTGTTTGACATTGTCGGTCGCTCGCCCTCTTTCATTATACACTCTCTATCATTGTAGTGCATAATATGATGAATTTGCTTGCCCAACCTAAGCGTATTATATATATAGATATTTTTGTATTGCTTAGACATGTAGCAGCCAATGATACTTTATCGCACGTATTTATTAGGTGAAAACCTAGGCATTATATTTGGAACAGAGCTACTCTGTAAATAGTATTAACAGTAATACAAGTCGTTCAGCAACTGGCTGCATGGGGTCATCACTCAGCTTGTCATATGGACTGTTGGTTAATATCATGGAATGCAATTCAAACCCTTAGTTATGCTTCGCTTTGTTCATCATTCAGAATAACAAGGTAATTCCTTCTTATTCGACCCTTTCTAACTTTGTAACCTGCTGTACATTATTACAGTTATAATTTAACCCTAGTGCTTAATCCAAGCTGGAAGGAAAGTCTGTTGTTCAGTTTTAGAAAATATTCATTTTCATGTAGGCATACTCATGATTGTGTACGAATAGGGCTATGTTATCCTTAACTCTGGGCCTTCGTCCCTCAACTAAATCTGTCTCAGCTAATCCTGGTTCCTAATCCTATCAGCCCACCCCCTGTGCATTCTGAAATAGAAAGTCCCAAGAAGTAAACGCGTGCTCGGGTCAAATGTTGCATGCAAAAATCCTCGGTATTTCCAACTAAAATAGTTTAAAAGGACGTAAATTCAACTATTTCCCTTTTTGAAACCTGTTGAATTCACCGCGAATAAGAATAATCGTCATTATGAATGAGTGGTTCTCGAGGCAATGAGCCAGGTAGTGTGAAAGACTACCCATTCGACACTTTACCTCGTTTCACGATCGCCGGCATTTACTTTCCATTTTTAGACAGATCTGGTAAGTTCATAAAAACGAAACCTGGTGAATTTCCCTTCTAATATACTGTAATTTAATACCATATAGTTTTCGAAGATCGAGCAAATGTTCCATCAGGTATCTAAAAGAGTAAAAATACACACTAAAACGATACGCTATGGCACTTCAAACATTAAAATCAGGTACAAATTTTGTACATACCATAACACGCTAAAATCTTGGCTGAACGTGTTATGGTGTGTACATGTTTTGAGCCTGATTTTAAAGTTAGAAATGCCATAGTGTGTTTTTTTTACTCTTTTATATATATATGAAGAAGCATCTGCCTGAGCTGCGAAAATGTATGTTCAAATATGGTAATGAATTATGTTAGGTAAGGAAAATCCAGCTGTCCGACTGGTTTCCTTTTTATGACGTCACCTAGCCTTGCTATCCGAAGTGAGGGTTTGGAAAGGTTCAAGATTGGGCCAGTTTAGCTACAGAAGCATTAAACTGCTTTAATAGAAGCAAGTTTCAAGAAATTGTATATATCCTGAAGAAATGTATATCAATTATCTGGTTACCATGGATCTCACAGACTCCGGTGTCCTGTGGACTTATGTTGAACGCAGCATGTTCTTCAGTGGAAGCTATTTGAAAGAAAATCTAACAAAATGCATGGATGACGCATTTATAGGTGAACCATACACAAGCCGCACGTTTTATTGAACTGGACAGATAAGGTAGAAAACTAAATTTTCCTCAAACTTACCGCGGAGCAAAAGTGATGGAATGGGGGACGACGAATGAAACTTTAAACATGGTAAACAGATGTAAGCAAGACGACAGGGAGTCCCTTTAAAGTCGCAAAGAACACTTGTTCCCACGGTAGATACGAGTAAGCTTACAAAGTGCTGGGAGGCCAAGGTATTTCTAGGGTTGGCCTGTCTGAGTCCATCCAAGCCAGCCCCATTACACGTTCCAGGCAGTTTCCCCTCCACGAAAGTGGTCCAAGACGAAGGAACAACAGGGCATGGCGCCATTCCCACCCTTTATAGCTTGTGGAGGGAGGGGGAGGGGTATGCAGGGCGTGCCAGCCCCACCCAATAGCCATCCACGGCGCCTCTAAGCCAAGACTGTAAAAACAGAATGGCTTTTCATTACGACGAGGTCCGGGAATAGTGATTGACCACCCCACCTCCCTCCTCCCTTCTCTGTGTGGGGCCCCAACCTGGAATCGGGCTTCTCATTGCCGCATACAAGGATTCGAGCACAAAGCAAAAAAAAAGATGATCTGGACCCAACAGGGAAAGAGGCGGCGGAGCGAAAGCAACCATTTTTGGAAACTGTTGTTGCGAGAATGACGCGATGTTACGAGAAAGTGAATACGACTCAACTGGTACCAGAGCTAAAAAAAAAATGTTCACAAGGTCAAAAATGTGTTTTGGCTTTATATCAACCATTCTCACTGGACGCGACAGTCTCAAGTAAGATCTAGATCAACGGTTGTTAAGTTACACGAAGCTATAATATGACCTAGTATTATTGTATAGCATTGCAAATGGTTTATCGTCCGCCAGAGGTGAAAGCAGGCTTTGGGAGGGTTGCCTAGGAACCCCTTCCACTGATAGCAAAATGGCCGCAAACCAAGAGGACACGAGCTCGATTTGCGTTTCTAACCTACGTACACATGACAAACGACTCCTACAGCATTCGTACCGGTCCCGAAGAGGTTAAAAGAAAATCCTTGATTCTGTTCCAACTTGGGTTAGGTCCTTCATTTCTTATTCAGTTTATTACGCGAACCAATAGGCTCTATCATAAAAGCCATTCGTTTCCAGCATACAGTACTCTGACTTGGTAGTAGAATGCTAAGCATGACGTAAGAGATAAAAACAGATTAGGAAATAAGGATGCATGCAAAAAAAGAAGTGCAGCAACACAATTGTTATTTGTATTTTGTGTAAAGGTGCACAGTCTACAAATTTAGGCAACCAAAGCGGAAACATCTGACGAACTGCAGACACGGCCCACGCAATGCCAAATGGTCGAAATATCAGTTGTTCAGCCTTGTATACAGAATGTTCTCACTATTCCACTGTAGGCTAAAAGAGCCTAACAACGTGAAACTTTTGGGTTTGACATGGTCCCAGTCGAAGCCACCACCAAAAGGGGAGAAGGACAATGTTTACAATTGACATGAGAACTAAAACTGTGCTACATCATTAAACAACGTCTTCATTATTTGGTAATTTTTCCTTTCAATTTGGGTAAGAAGAATACCCTTTACGACAGATAAAAAGAGGATCATTGTAAAATAAATTTTGTTCTGAACATTACTTATCATCAGTGCACTGTAGAAATGTTGTGTTGGCAGCAAACGGCAGATCAGCCACAGTCCTACGTTCCTTTAGCTCGGGAAACATCTATACCAAGTTATAGTTATTCAAGTTTATATTATCCACCTTTGAAATACGCAAGCCTAGTTTGGTCTCCATATCTCCTTACTGATATCGACCACCTCGAATCAATTCAGAGGGGTTTCACAAAATCTTTACTAGGGATGCAGGATTTACCATACGGTGTGCATCTTAAAACACCTAAGTATCTACTCTTTAAAACTCCGCAGACTAAAGGCAGATCTTAACGTTTGGTATTGCCTACAGTGAACTGACAATAAACCTACCATGCTTTGAAGTTAGTCCGGGAATCTGGGCAAGAGGCCACAATTGCGTGCTAAACAACAAGACTGGATTGTAGAAAAAAATTATTTGCTCTTAGGTTATTTTCAATGAGAAAGTCACTGACTGAAGAAGCAATATTGTCCACCTTTGTCAACAGCTAAAAAAATAATTTAAATTCAGTTGACTTTTCCAATTTTTTTAAGGAGACCAGCATACTGTGCAGCTTCATGTACACTGAGTATTAGTGACCTTCAGGTCTTCTGAGACCTGCACGCATTGACAACAAACCGTATTATTACTATGACCAATTCGGTTTAATTTTTATCATTACTTTAGATGATGCAAAGCAACAAAACGTATTTGTACACAATTTTCAGTCAGCATTTTGGAGTTTTGCATACCTGAATAGGCCACAGTTGGGTTCCGAATCTTTAGTTCTGAATATTACTTTTACCTAGTTTTTGTTCAATCTATTAAACGGTTACGAAGTTTCAAACCCACGTTTGTGTTTTTCTAGATATCATTTTTGGATACCCTCGTCGAATTTCACCAATATAAATGGGACTTGACATGAAGAAAATTAAATTTAAAAATATTACTTGTGACAGATTTATGTTCCATTTGATGAAGTGTTACAAGATGAACATGAAGAGTTCCATTTGGTGACAATAAAAGCTAAATACATTTTTCGGACACCATTTTTGGATGTCATTCCTTATTTTATTAACTTGTAGAAAACCATGCTCATACATCGTTCGGCGTAAGTTAAAAGAACACTCCAACCAAATGTTGCAGGAATCCGTGCACATATTGCTAGATTTTTTGTGTTAAAATCAGTACACAGGTCTCTACTTCTAAAATTGCTTTCATTGCACACACCATGTATCACACCATTCAGCCTAAATGAAAAATCTACATACTGTAACTCCTCTATTTGTGGCCGGGTCTTCAATTGTAGCCGGTCTCTAATTGTAGCCGGGTCTCTAGTTGTAGCCAGGTTAAAATGGCTTGATTTAAAAAAATCTTATTTATTAATGGTTGCTGCCATCCTTAGGTTTATTAAAGTATAATGGTAAAAGCATTGATTTGATCCCATTTGTATTGATCCCGTAATTTGCAATTGTGGGAAAGCAATTGTATTGGTCCCATAAATGTCCTTTCTAAATTTGTAGAAGCCGGTCTATAGTTGTAGCCGGATCTCTAATTGTAGCAGGGTCAAAATGGCTTGATTTGTAATCAGTAGCCTGGGTTACAAATAGAGGATTTACGGTACATCAAACTTAATTCAAACTCATTCAATCTTTTGGCCATAATAACGGCACACAGATATCGACAGTGACACACGGACAAAAAGGAACAAGATTCTGTGTCTTATAATAAACCTCAACCGATGTCCATGACATTAACATAGAGGAATTTGGAATGGAAGGTGTTGCATTTTCCTTTGAGGAAGCATAATTAGGGACATCAAAAGAAGTTTCAGCTTAGTGGACACTGAACAAGCTAATGACGTACTGGCAGAATTTTAAAGATTTTGTGATTAAGAAAAATAAAACTGTGGTAAGAAGACAAATACCCCCCAATAGCTGCACCATGGTATTCACTGCACACTCCTGATGCTACGACAAGTGTTATTTTTTTTTTTAATTTAAGCGATTTGAAAACAGTGTCAATGTTAGTAAAGGAAGGACAAAGTTCGGATTCAAACTGGGTAATCTCCGACCATGTCAGGGGCCGCGAGTGAATTGAAAGAATAGACCTGGTAGTCTCTCACACTATCCTGTCCAGAAGGTCTCACAAGGACTTTGCTTGCTAATATACAATAAACAATGTACGTACTTACGATTACTGCTTTTACTTCTAGAATTCTCCTATGTAGTTTCGAATACAGAGTGAAACTGATTCTACTTTAATTGTGCTTACATGCATTATCGTTAACCATAATTTTCCATCTTTTCTTTAAAATGAAAGCATTATTTTAAACAATCCAGGGACTGACTATCAGTTAAAACTGGCAATATTCTTTATTGCAACACGTGAAACATTCAAAATTAAACATGTATACTGTGCGCCACACAGTTCCATTAAAAGATTAAAACATTCGGTTAATAGGATTTGATTGCAAGAAATTCTAGAAGAAACCACATTGGAGAAGGAAACATAAGTACAATGCTCCTTGGAAAGACATTTCTCCTTTAGTATGTTTAATGAAATATTAAAATACTGCTAATTAAAACAGTGCAAATATATCCGCTTTGCACCTGTCTGCTACACGTCTTCCAGATTTAGTCCCGCAATAAAAGTGGTCTTGAAGGAACACTGCCCCCATCTCCTTCCAACTCGCATCCTACCTCAATTTCAGTTGGCGACAAATCTCGACCAATAAAGGACTTCTCCATCGGACTGACGGATGGCCGAATCCCTCGGTCGGAGCAGCTGCTGCCAAAGCCCCTAACGGGTACAGAAAAAAAATCGAACCAAGAAAAGAAAAAAACCAGCAAAAAAAAGAGAATGAACAGACAGTAAGAATAGAAGAAGAAGAATAAAATGCACGCATTGGACAAAGTCCTTCAGATTTTTTCTTTTTTTTTATGATCCCTTTCTTATTTTTGTTTCATTTTTTTTCCACGGACAGGCGGTCAAACTCAAAATTGGATTCGAAATTGACCCCCGGCTAAGGTAAACCTTGCAAGACCAACGAACCGGCTGAGGTTCGCCAAACAAACAAACAAGACCTTTTTTTGTTCCCAGCCAGTCTGAATATATAGCAGTTGTCCACCGATTATATCTGACCTTACAGCACCAGCAGAAGGCAGGCATGGCTCTCTCTCACAGCTACCATCAACAAAATGTGGATATGAACAGACATTTTTGGCATATTGTGAAATGCTCTTCTTCTTTCAAATTCATGTTTTTGTTGTTGTTGTTTATGCCACTGGAAGAAACTTCTTGTCTACCTTCGACGTATAGAGAGGGGGGGGGGACTGAGGCTGCATGGCATGTCGACAGCTAGGTCAATAGTGCCAACTTCAGTAACAGTGCAGTGGTCTCAGTTGCCACTTTACCACACATTACAGAGATATTAAACAAACCCCAAATTTAGATCTTATCATATATCTGTACCACCTGCAAAAATTAAACCCCCTGGACAGATAGAAAGACTCATCGCCGAATTGATGCATTAAGTCTCACGGAAGATGGAAATGGTGACACCACCATCAGTAAGATGGTGATAATCTAAAAGCACATGATGGGCCGTAAATGGCTGGTGACACGAACGGCATTCAGGAGAGATACCTTCTCCCCAAAATAGCAACCAGAAGGACCCTTATGAAGAGCATTATCTTGACTGTTCGACCAAGCTCCCTAAACACTCAGCTTAGCTTTATATGCTGTAGATGAATTCAAAAAAAGGTTAGGACTAAAATCATACGACTAAGGGGATTTGATGCGAGAAAGAGGGCTGTGCATGGTGCTATTTAGTAAGGTGCCGTTTCAGTCATGCCTAACTAGAGATGGCACCACTTAAACCCAGAATTCTCTCTTACTTTTGTCATGCATTAAGAATGTATTTAACAGTAGTGCGACATGAGGGCAAGCAATTCTACAACGACTATTATACCTGCAACTGCCATCCTTACTATTCAGGGAATTTCCCTAAAATTCATGTCAGGACGACGTATTCGACAGAAGCCAGTTAAAAATTGTTGGATACTTTTCACTGGAATTGGTACACAATGCATTCTTTTGTTTGATCAATCATTGTGTTAAGTTTATATGCCGTAACATTTATATGAAAGTAGAATAGGGATTGTAGGAAAGTCATTTATTATCCGAGGCATGATCATCCCTGCCATGATTACACTAGCATTTATTTAACCGCAATGGATTACCAGCGGCTTTAAATTTGCAACGGGAAATTATTCTAGAATGATGCTAATGTGTATAGCTTAAAAGAAGCTGATGAATGATTTGATAAATTCGTCAATTACCAGGCACGAATTACTAGGAAACAAGCTTTAGGCAGGATGGTTTTCAATTTATATTTATGTTTATTATTATTGCATTTGCCATATTTGTTACTGCTGCGTAAAATTAGTTTGTGATACTAACTCGGCTCACAGTAAGATTGTAGGTCAGTTTTACAGTTTTAAGAAATAATTTATAAAGGCATGTTGCCTACTACTGGTTTTTAGTCCATGACACTGGAAAGCTCTCATTGAGGCAAACAATTTCGTTTATGTGAATGTGAAAATTGGTCACAATTTGGAATAGATACCGCATTTTGACCAGACTATATATTATTTTTCTTGTTTCGCTAATTTTAAGGTGCCATACATCCTGCTTTTCACTTTAGTTATTTTTGTATCACTATCATTGGGTTTTACGTTGCGAAACCTATTGCATTACATTATGATTATTAATGCCCGACAAACGAAAATAAACTATTTCTTCGGGTTTTAACATTTGTGCTCCAATCGCAATAAGTATGATCTACGAGCTCAGTTTCAAATTCTTTCCAGCTTACGGTGATGTAGCAAAGTAACGAGGACAAAAACACGTCATCTAAATTTATAATCCTCTTATTCCACAGCTTTCATCAGTGATGAGGGTCAAAGGATCAAAGGATTTTAGCGAGCGTTAACCGCACCCGGTCATCTGCCCGACGAAGCCCTAAGGCCCTATGTCTGCAACACCCGGAATGGATTCCCAGGAGGTCACCCACCCAAGTACCAATCAGGGCCAATGCTGCTTAACTTCGGTGATCTGACGAGAACCGGTGTTTCCAGCACTGCAAGGCCGCAGTGATGAGGACTACCACTCCAACAATGTTAACGTAAAAATGATTGTAAACGGAGTGATCGTTGGTACTAAAGTGAAAACGTTACTTTTAATAACGTCCCGAAGCTGTCCCGAAGCTTCCCTACAATCAACACTAGCCCAGACACTAAACATCACACACTGTACACTATACATCACACATGCACCACCACCACCACCATTGATGCTGCAACAAAGGGTTTCAAAGGGTTTAACGAGCGTTAACCACTCCTGGTCATCTGCCCGAAGCCCTAAGGCCCTACGTCTGCAACAGCCAGATTCCCAGGCAGTCACCCACCCAAGTATCAATCCAGCCCAATGCTGCTTAACTTCGGGGATCTGACGAGAACCGGTGTTTCCAGCACTGCAAGGCCGAAGACCTAAACCTAACAACGACGTAAACCTAACAATAAGGAAACGAACACAATATTAACGAAATGATTGTTTGTATTATGCTGAAAATGCTTTTTAAAATACAAAACAATGCTTCAGCTAAACGCAATTGTTAATATTAAACTAATTGAGGAGTAAGCAACTCTGACGATCATCGGTTTTTTTTTTTTTTTACTTTTTAGGGAGCATGAACACAAACTAGGTTATCGGTGAGGATTGAATTTTATTAAAGGCGCCCTGGTCCAGAGCCATACACCCCAACTAACTTAAGGAAAACCATATATTATCATCGGTGAGACTACTGCTTCAACAATGTAAACCTAACAATGAGCAAACTAACACAATATTAACAAAATGATTGTTTGTTTATACTGAAAACGTTGTTGTTTGTTTGTTTATTGAGAGCCAAAAGGACCTAAAAGTCATGCCCTTTATTAAAAACTAACTTTAACCCTATGTGTAAACCTATACAAAATTCCCGAAAGATCAAATTAAAAAGGCCGCTAGGGCAAGAAACAATCTCATAAGGTGTTCGAAAGAAGACCCTGCTCTGCATGCCACACTCCACTCCCCTCACACCAAGCTCCAACCAGTTACCAAGTTACATAAAGTGGCCTGTCACCTAGCTAAAACCCAAAACAATACGGAGGGAATACCCACCATTCACGTTATGGGGAGGAGGCACACCCAGGATCTCCTCTAAAGGAACATTCTCACCCCTCAAAGGGAGGCGATGCTGACCTACTCACAACGCACAGGAAACACAAGCGCACACTGGCATGGTGACCCAGGCGAATCAGGACTGGGGGCGTGCAGCTATACATGCCCCATGCATAACCTGGAAAAGAGACCGGTATCCCTTAATGGCAGCCCCTGCAAAATAGTTGGCGATGAGCCATTTGGGTTAAGATCAAACAGGATCCTTCCAGTCGTGGCTGACTCCCGAAGGTCCCGAAACGAAACGAATTACAACGAAACGATGGGACACAAGTCCCTAGGCCTCACCGGGACACACACCCGGTTAACCCCTGTGGTGCATCCCTCTCTCGCCAGAACATCTGCCACCCCATTGCCGAAGACCCCCACATGACCCATTGAAAAGAAACTGCAACCCCACCCCTGCACTGTACAGTAGATTTTCCAGCCGATTTCCTCCGCAATCAGATGAGTTACCTCCAAAGAGCAGAAAGTCCGTATCAAGAAGCCCAAACCAGACGCAGAGTCAGAGCAACACAGACACTAGGGAGATCCAGGTACAGTCCAACGTCGAGGGCAACCGAGATGGTAATGAGCTCACCTACGAACGCAGATGGCAGCCAAGGGAGATTAAAACAAAACTCCAGCCTCAGGTCCGTTACAGCAACACTGTTTTCTTCCGTCCCAATCCTCATTGTAGAAGGAGGCATCACAAAAAATACGAACCCATAACCCCGAGTCCAGCGCCCTGATGGCCAAGTCGCACCAAAGCCTAGGACATGGGGGAAGCACAGACACCGGGTCCGGAAAGGAGCTCAACTTCCAATCCAGTCCCCCAAGCCAGTCGCCTTCAGCTGCTGTCAAATTGCATCTGTGAATTCCAATCCAATCCGTAAGGTTTACTGTATCAATGGTTTGCACAGTAATATGCTTAATCAATATGATAACTGAAGCCGTACCGTAAATTCACTTCCAGCCATAAGTGAATTTACAGGCTATAAATATCATCAAAGCATTAAGACATCAAATTGAAGGATTGTTGTTCTTTTAATGCAGGGTTTATGGTTTGGATTCCACAAACGAAATCCAGGAAAGCTAAGTGTATTTCAAAACGAATGTTATGCAAAGTAAGAATAAGTAGTAAAAAAAGATTGTGCAACTCACGAGAGCAATTGATAAAATAAATATAAGGGAACGGGCAGGGCACCCACCACCCCACAGTGGTGGATGTATTGTGGAATATACAATACAAAAATGGAAAACGTAAGAAGGAGCAACGGGAGGAGAATGAGCTCATTGAGTGAGCGAAGCGAAGTCACTCATAAGACAGCTGTAATTTAGGTAGAACTATTACCTTATAAAGGTTACTGAATGACCTATTCATTAACGCCACACAGCCTAAAAGAGAACAGTGAAAAAAAAATGTTGGAGCGCATCTTCAGATGAGAGACACGTCTTTCGTCATAAGGACAGAGAAATCTCATCAATGTTGCAAAAGATCCATCAAACACCAACCACTTAGGATATTCCTAAATAAGAATTCAGTCGATTCATTTAGAAGGATGGGATGATAGGCTTAACAGAAAGAAATATCCCAAGAATAATGAAACAACAAGATTTTTCATTGTTGCATTTAGCATGTAAAAACTGCAGTGAGGCTTTAACACAAGCACACCTCTCAGCTAAAAGGCTTAACGCTAAATTTTACTATGACAATGGTCGCAATGTTTGATGGCCGAAAATCGAGTTCGGGTTCCCCCAGTAAAATCATTTATAGGCTGATTTTCTTTATCTTGACTGATCCCATTGTCCGAATTTACCAAACGATGTCATATCAACGTGGCTTTGTCGAAATACTTTACCATGGAAACGACACTTTCGCCATCGCTGCCTGTCACGCCACTGCCTTTTTGCTCAAATGGCGTCCTTAAAAGAAACCCTGCAGTACAAAAATGAACATCATGCCCTAAAATAACTAAGATTCAGTGAATCTTTAAAAGGGATGGAGAATCGATTACTTTGTGGGTGGAAGAAAATGCAAAATAAGAGGCTTCCTCACAGACGAAACCCAAAAGAGCACGAAAAGGCACTCGATTTAATTTTCGTCCGGTAAAATGCCGGTCTTGGTCACATTCTTGGACTGGCTGATAAATTCACCATGAAGGTGAGCAAGCCGGCATTATACCGATCGAAAATTAAATCAAGTGTGTTTCATGCTCTTGTCGGGTTTCACCTATTAGGAGGCCTCTTTATTTTGCATTTTCTTCGACCTGGAAAGTAATCCATTCATTTTAAAGGCTCACCAAATCGTCTGTGAGGAGGTTTCTGATTTTTCACTTTATAGTGTAATTAGATTTCATTGAGATGACGTTACCGGGAGTCGAACTAAGGAACTTCGAATCACAACTCAGATGCTTCGACCATCTGAGTCATATGTGCAAAGCCATAAAAAGACCTTCAGAATCTACTCCGATGCAACATAGTCATGGCCCTCACTACATTGCAGACGAAATGTCGCCATTAATGGAATCGGAATAAACACAAGGTAATGGCCAAAAGTTCCGTTTATTCCCTTTGCAACCCCACTACGCCTGGTTCAAGGAAGTAAGCCATAAGGATGGTTGAATTCAGGGTTTATTTCCAGGGCCACGTGGGCTGTTCTTAGGAGGTGGCGTCAGTGGTTCAAGGATGCTCTAGGTTAGGTTGTAGTAGAGTGGCTAGCAGCCACCCCTAGCGGCAGGCAAGGCGTGAGCCACCCAGACCACAGATTTCCAAGGATAAGACTATACAAGAAAGTACATAGCATGACTGAAACACATTATCTCGAATAAAAATACACATAATACGTAATACATAATGTGGAGCCGTAGCATCAAGGAAGTGAGGCCTACTAAGGCCTTAGCTTAAGGTATAAGAGAAGGCAGTGGAAACTGTCGTTGCACCTTTCTGCAATGACGTCATGGCCACCACTTGTAGCCTTCACATAGGCTTTCACAGGAATAGGAAAAGCATAAGACGACCTCAATTTTGCAAGCTCAGGCTCAAAATGACCCATTCAGTCTCGGCCCACAAATAGCAGAATTTCAGGTAACAACGCATTAAATGCAGTTGTAAACATCGTCAGCCAATCCATTTTCAGTGCACAGACAGAAAGCAATTCATAATCTCGAACTAAAAGGGTTCATATGTCATAAGACACATTTTTAACCCTCCGTCATTCTTATTCAAAGTAAGTTTTATTTCTCTGGCTGGCAATTTTTCTTTTCGGCAAAGCAAAGCAGAGCTACGTTCTCCGCTTGGTCTTGTAACATTTTCGCTCGATCCCAGACTAAGGCTTCCTTCTTTGGTGTCACGGTGGTGAGGGCAAGCGTTGGGATGGCTCTCGTTTCTGCGGGGGCGTCGAGGGCCCCTCCTGACCTCCCACGCCCATTCATCGCGCCAATGGTTCGGTCACCGTAAGGAGTAGGGGAGTGCTCCGCGTCCGTGTAATGGCGCACTCGTAATCCCATTGGCTTCCAGCAACGTCGACAACGGCTGCTCCCAATCCTCCGTCCTTTTTTATTTCCTTTCATATTTTTTTCTTCCTTGCCCTCCCCGTTTCACTACTCAACCTCGTCAAATGGAATCTTCCGTATGTCACCACAAAGACCTGGCCACTATTAAAGGGATGGAGATCATTGGCTCAAATTTGTTGGAAAACCTGGAAGTGTAATCAACAACGAGTGTGTTGAAAAATATTGTTGGCGCACTTGTGTGGAATCCTGCAATGGTAACAACTAGATGTGGCTACAAATGCTAGCAAACATAGAGACAACCCCAAACCTCTGGGTATTGCCCATTATCGTAGCTACTTGGCCGTAAAACTCAATACGAGCATTTAAAAATTTTCCCTCTTTTCTAAATGTGCTGCAGGACGAAAGAGGAACGAAAAAAATGTGAAAACATTTCAATACCTAAACTTATCCTTTTATTGAAGGGAAAAATACTGAAACAAATGCTGGAATGATGATGCAGAAACTAATTCAGGCGGAAACTGGTTTACTCTGAACAACTTAAAATCCGGTAAATTTTCCGGAGACTTCAACAAAACACTATTATTGAAAAACGTACGTAAGAATTAAAACCAGCTCCAAATAAAACTGCTCGTATTTCAAGCGAAAACACTCACAAAATTACGCATACTGGGCGGCTATTATACCATCAACAAACCAAGCTACAAAAAACAAATATTGGTAAATGCTATTACCATGCATTACCAGCTTAGGTTTGTTGATGGTAATGGCCGCCCAGCGTGTGTAATTTTGCGGTGAGTGTACACCCAAACAGGGCGGTCATTACCAGCAACAAACTAAGCTGCATAAAACAAATGTTGGTAAACAACATTACCACGCATTGCAGCTTAGTTTGATAATGACCGCCATGTGTGTGTAATTTTGTGGTACATGTACACACAAACAGAGGGGGGGGGGGGGGGGGGGATCACCATCAACAAACTAAGCTGCATAAAACAAATGTTGTCAAATGACCTTCCTTTTATGATTAGAGTTTCTGTTTGAAATTTAAATAGATTTCCTTGGTGCTGGTTTTAATCTTACCAGCCATTATAAACCAAAGTCTCATAGCAGAAATGAAGCAACCGTAACGACCTCCGGAAGGGGAACAATGAAAACGTGCGAGTGTGTCAATTCTTTGGCATGAAGTTGAAACTGGGACGTTGTTGCCCTGAAAAGTAGTTAAAATTGGCACATTGTTGCCTCGACTAACAATTTGCTCTACGCGGTCATCGCAAAGCATGCCTTAAATGACGTCTGTACGAAGGACAGTTATTTTTCGCAAGCTACTAGGAGTGGGGAGGTGCCTAGACGGGGAATGCCCGTTGGTGGGACAGTGCTTATGTTAAAGCCACTATTTGATTACGATATTGCTTTGCGGAGGGAGAGGATTGACGGAAAGGGGGGAGTTTTACACAAAGAAAAATTGACTGTTGCAGTAAACGATCAGGCAGCACCGAGCAAATACTGGGAAACAACCACGGGTCAAACAAATCCCCGGGCGAAGCCAGGTACGATGCTAGTCGTTACATAATTATCAACATTAATAACATCTTAAGGGTGCGAGGTGTCATCTCAGTGAAACAGCTACAACAGCAACGTTTAATCAAAACTTGTGGTGCCATCTGTTGTTATATATGGTGAGTATTACATACTTTCTCAAGGAAACCTGAGAAACTGTTTGCGAGTAGCACTTTCTACACTTCGAGTATATATGCAGTCGGTTTAGACGGGTTGTTCTAAACCGTCTGCCTATACACTCTCAAGTTCAGAAACTGCTCGCTAGCTATTACTCGGTGACCTTGAGAAAGTAGGCAGTGGTCATCATGAAGATTCTGTTCAGAATCTAAAATTTACGGTATTTAAAATGTTCTATGGAAACATATCTATATATCAAAATGTCGCAGTAGTACATACATGATTCACTAACTAGTTTTTCTAAAATACTAAAGGCAGGTCCTTCTAAAGACAGGCGAATATAGATATAACTACGGCGCTCTGTTCCCTCGCTTATGTTATTCTCCAATACCCTCCCGCGAAAGCCTCCCCAAACGTAATGTACTCACTTTTAAGTAACCAACTTTTGATCTTTTAATTAACCACCAAATGGCACCAGTTAGTCGTGGTTAAATTTGCTGCAAGTAATTTGTTGGTAATAGTGATTTACCAAGTGATAAGCACGCAACAACGATCGCGCATGCAATGATTGTTGCTCCGCTAACTCTGAAGCAATTGAACTCAGCATTGGAAGTCCACATCTACGAAATAAATAACTCTTTATATCGCATCGGGTTGCAACGTCGTCATTTGGTTTAAAACTGTAGGTTTTTACGTGAAACACGGATTCTTTCATTTTACTTATCATCAACTCAACACCGACAAAAGTTTTAGCCAGCCAGTAATACGACTTCCGCGCGATCAGGCATAGTTTGCACGGTAGCAATGATAAACAACGTGCAAAGAAATCTGATTGTTATTGGATTGCATCTGGCAGCATACACAGGGAGAGTTAGTCCACTTGGCCTTTCTTATGATGTATGGCAAGTAGAGGGGGCAGTGGCTCTTTTCCAACAAGCAAGGAAGAGGCAATAATAAACAGAGGCAATCCTTTTACTTAAACGAGCTTTTGGGCTAGTGTACAATAACGTTGCACTGCAGCTTCGTTTCCCTTCCGCACAGCATTTTCCAGATTTTACCCAACTTGCACCCACATTGTTAAAATGACAAAAAAATTTGTCTTCACTTCTACCCGTTACGAGCTTTCCGTGTTACGTGTTTTTGCATTTTTTTCTTTTTTAATATTAAGTTTTTATATAGCAGGCTGCCTTCTTCTCTAAAAAAAAAGCTGTATATTTTATTTCTATCTAGCGCATGTCACTTCAAGATAAAAAAAAAAAAAACAAAAAAAAACGCACACATACACACACACACAAGAAAAGAACACCGTTCATGTAAACACACATCCGTCTTGTCTCCTGCGACAGTCTCGATGCAAATTTCTAACGCCTTTTTCCAAGGAAGGAAGGGAGGAAAAAAAACTAAAAAAAAAGTAGCCTTTTTTAAGGGAAGACTCGGCCCTTATCTCCGTGCTGTCATGTTATTTTTTGAAGCTCATTTCCTGTCGGCCTTTTCCCTCCTTATCCTATGAGTCTCTTTCGAAAATTGAGGCTCAGAGGCAGACAGTTGAAGTCTAATGTCTCTAACCACTCAATTAGGTCGCGATCGTCAGGGATGCAAGCGGAGACTTAGAGGGACTTAGCCGGGCTCAGCACGAGACGGAGATATTTACCAGATAGGGAGACACGACAAACTGATTTAGATCCCTGCCTCCTAAAAATGGAAAAGACCGAACAGAACCGAACGACCTACCCACAGTGCACGAACTCTTCTTTTCTGCAAGAACCAATCCCTCCCTTCCACCACCCTCGTTTCGTTTCCGTTATGACTGGCTGGAAATTGGCCAAACGTTGCTTGAAAATTCGTTTGAAACAGCTCACCTCAGCCGATTAAAGTGTTGAATCGGTTACTTTATAATTTGAGATGACATCTCATGACAGCGTTTTCCTGTTTCTAATATTGGACTCCAAGTGTTGAGACAGGTTTAGGCAGACCAGATAGTGACTCCACTTGTACAGGAGTGCCCTAACCTATCAGACCCACCCCTACATCAGTGATCCAGTGACACCTAAATAAAACTAGGCAGAAATTGGCTGAAGCCAGATAAGATAGCTGAAAACTTAGAAAACACTAGAAATACATACAGTTAACACTCAATAATTCGCTCGCAATCGCATGAATTGTTTCAATTATGACGAAATCGGATGAAAAAGCTGGTGCAATTGGGAGAAAATTACCCATTGTTTACTTCACGTGTCTATAGTGTTGCTTTTTTTCATTTAGACAATTTTTATTTTTAAGCTCACTATTAAGATCAGTATTATTATTTTGAAATAATGGCTTACTGTACTTAACTCCGTTTTTAATGTAAGAGTTCGCTATTTGTGTTAACACACCTCTGTTATTTAACGAGATTTTTTTACTTTTAAATCAAATGAAACCCTACCACAAGCCCCATTCTTTTGGTGTGCCCACGGATCGTTTATAGGGCCAATGCTTTTCCCATTTTTAGAAATGGCGGTTTTAATAGTAAGTGGTCCATTGTTTCATAGGCTTTACAGAAGACACATTATCCATTGTAGACCAATAACAACAAGCCTTTGACAATTTTAACATTTTGCTAACTTATTTATTTCAAACAAGAAAACTCTAAAAACATGGTTGCAGGTCACCATTAAAAATGAAAAAAAAAATTTAAGCGTACTAAGTGGTTATGTTTGACAACTCTTTCACAGGCGCATTTAATTCATAACTTTATCAATGCAGGAAAAAATTATTCAGTAAGAAAATGGCCCTGGCATTACAACATTCATGGTTCAGAAAATATCTAATGTTAGAGTAAATAACTTTGAAAGTCAAAGTGAAGTGGTTAAAATGGGACTACAAGCATGGAAGCTGTGCTCAAAACAAACGTGTTGGAATAAAAAGATTTACTGTAAACGTAGATGAGCACAGTGAGCCAACTCCCCATGTGGAATGCCTGCCCAAGAACTTGTAAGTCCTGTAAGAATTTGGTACAACAACCTACATCTTCCAAGATCTTGTAAGTCTGTTCTTCTTGTAAGAACTTCATGAACCTTACACGAACTTACAAGTTCTTTGATAGGATCCCATATGGGCCTGTACAGAACAATTGTATACACCAGGTAAAGTGAGGTAGAGAGCCTCATGTAGGGTATTTATCTCATGTAAAGATGTATGAAGACGAGAAGGTACTCACGCAAGGCAAAACATATACTTTAAGGATTTGAAATTTACTTTCTTCGGAATCTTCAAGGATTTCCGCAACTGTATGGTGTTTCTTCACTACGGGACACAAAGCAGGGAGCCACGCTCCTATACCAAAGTTGCTCTCACCTTAGTTCCTCTGCCAAAAATTTGATTTCCAATATGTTTGGATATGCATGAGTTTGGAAATAGCCTCTTTAATTCTACAATTGGAACCATAGCTTTCTCTCCCTCTCTCTTTTCATTTTAATTACTTTTAGTTTTGTGATCTAGAAGGGCACTTTAAAATTCATTTACTGCATCATTACAACTTTTTTTGTGCTGGTGTCTGTGTGGTGTTGTATGCACCCACGATAACTTTTGACCAATTGTTCGAATCATTTCACATTTTCGACATGCATTCTATGACGTTCATAAATCAAACTTTAGCCTGGTACTTTCTGCTGGATTCCGGGTCATGTTGGAATTTCTGGGAATGAGCACGCTGATGCGGCAGGAAAAGAGTCTATTTTGGTTCTCTCAAAAGGCGCATCAGCAATCCTCTCTCGGACACCTTTCCAACTCTACGCCTGAGGTTGCATGATGCTTGGCAAACCTTATGAGACAAACATGACGCCAATAAGTTTCTACAGGAGCGAATCAATATACATACATGTCCGTAGAACTTGGGAGCGTCTATGTTGTGACTATTGCTTCATATTCCATCTCTAGTCACAAGGTCATCTGAGAGAAAATCTGTCAGGTTCGTTTCTCAGCTTCAGGTCAGTTGATTCAAATCGCTAGAATCTTATTTTACCACAGCAGCACTAAAAGGCACCAGTTCTCCACACGCGCATGAACTGGCGTCGAGTCAAGAGGCGAAACACACGATTTCTGCCTCAGTTGGCCTTGATTTGCATTAGCCATCTGCTTCACCGCTTCATGCTCAAGGAACGCTATTGCAAGCATAGGTGCCAAACGCCTGGATTAATCGTTACCGGAGTGGTATTTTTCCGTGTCTACCTATTAAGTTTATACCCATATAGCATATTTTTAGCGTGTGTTATCCGAAAAAATAGTTACGATCAGTCATTCCAAATTTGAACGCATGGGGTCGCGAAAATGAACGAGAGATGGTACCTGCGGTAATATTATCATGGACAATCCCTTTCCTGTCACTCCTGGTTACCGGATATTAAAGACAGTGTTCAGGCACATCACTCAACTTGTTGCCTCAGTTATGAGAGGAGGTCGTGTTGGCCCGTTAATAAATTGGTCACACCAGCCTTACACATTGCTTCCTTTCGAGGGGGATATCCGTCTTGAATGTCATTGGTTTCGCCAGCCACTTTTAGTCTGTCGTGTGCTAGTAGCTTGTTACCGTCTTGATGGTGTTTCTTGCTGTTTCCATCTTCCGCGACAATTGGGGAACGAGTCTGTCCTCCCGTATGGAGTTTTAGATTTTTGCAGGAACGAACAGATCAGGATTTGGGGGTTGTTTCACATCTATGTAATGTGTGTCACAGTAGCACCGGACCACTACACTATGATTGAGGTTGGCGTTAATGGTCTAACTATCGATAAAGCCTACCTAAATCACCCCTCCCCCTATTAAGGGGTTTCGGACATTTTGACTCTCCAGATACCAAATTTATCATACAACACAAACACAGCAATAGTTGTAATATTTTTTCAGGTAAGTTAATTAAGAAACGACACCTAAAATCCTCCGCATCATCTCTTTTAATTAATGGTTGGAGACCACTGATGCATTTGATTCATAACGACTTTTTGTCTATAAGTTTTGTAACTATAGAACGTCACGTTAAGTTTTTTATTCAAATTCTATGCTTGGGGTACAGCAAAGCTAGGACACTATGCAGCAAGTATTACGTATTATGCACTGGTAGCGAAGGTTGCGCCAGCCCTAGTAGTTTCGGTGGTCCAACTTGATAAAATGGACCCCAAACACCAACCGAGGATCAAAGTAAAGAATCACTATATATATATATTCTATTCTAAACAATATCCTGCACAGGGATTACGCAATAGCAACAGGCCGTGTCCAAGAAGCGAGCCGAATGATTTTATGTAATTGGCTACTTCTTCCGGTTAGCAATAGACTCTCGACTTTCAGCGGCCGTGGTCCAGGATTGCTACATGTAATAGTAAGGGAACCTAGAAAATGTAGGCCTCCTAATAAGCCCTTGTATTTCTAGCAACAGCCTGTTACAGCCTCTTTAAATTAAAGAGAGTTTTTGGCCGTACTGTCGTCGAGCTTAATTGTGGGCCACGAAAGGTCGCCAGTCCAACATTTTTTTCTGAAACTACCAATTTCCGGTGGACTCTACGCGATACTATGATTTCTCGCCCGCCTAGCAACAGGCGTTTGTTTTCGACATGTGTTTTCAAAGAAGAAGAGTCCAATGTCTTGTTTGTTTGCCACCCCTCTGATTGGAACAGGTATAGAGTTTCGGTTGATAATACCGAAGGAAGAAACGTTGTCCAACTTGCTTGATATTTTCGGAGGGTTCTTATGAAGACAGTTTTAGTTCTAGGCTAATTACAATTAGGTCCTTGTTGCTTGTTACGAATGGCTGTGGCTCCTTAAATGGCTGTAGATAAAATTGTTGTGTCTGTCCAACAACTACAGCACAAGAACATGGACAGACACGGGAATTAAATTTCGACCATATCATTACGGTGTTGTTTACCTAAAAGGATGAACAGATTACATCGATAAAAATGGTCTCCTAAGCCACTTACAATTAAAAGGTCAATATAAAAAATGCAAGCGTGAGCCTACGTCAGAAACATCAACTCGCCATCTTGGAATACTAATGTGGCTAATAATATGTACGAGCAGATTTTTAAAGAGACACACCCATCTCTCCATGATTGGAAAATGTTTGACACAGTTCATGACACGAATTTTGTTGGCCGCAATGGTGAAGGTCTCATGCTCCAGTCTGATTTTCTGCTTCTGTATAAAGGATACTGGTTGCCTCAAGCTTTATGGCAAAAGCTAGGTCGACAGCTAGGTCATTAGCGCCAACCTCAAGCACAGTACAATGGTCCAGACAATGCGCCACAGATTCCAGAGATGTTAAACAAACCCCGAATTTATACCCAGCATGTCTTCTTATAGTAGTATTTATTTATTGTGTCTAGTCAATATCACATAATCGTTTGCAAATCCGACTATAACAGAAACCCGCACTCAATGCAAAATCAGTTAACATAAATTCTGGGCGAACCAGGGGACTGATCCTATTCCCTTACATTCCTCGATGCTATAGGGCAAATTTGCTACTCAGCATTTAGTAGGCTAAGCTAAGGTAAGCCTAATTAATTGAAGTACACCTTAAAGTTCTTGATCAATAAGCCTTGTCCCTAACCAAACCTAATGCCTAAAATAACCCTGTAGCCTAATTTAGCCTTGAAATTCCAAACTTAAGTTCAGTCTGATTATTATCTCCACTAGTTATTTCCTGCAAAACAGAGCCCAAGGACAACAGTAAACTAATTGTTTGGGGGGGGGGATTGAGGCTTAATGGCGCGGCGACAGCTTGGACAGCTTGTTTAGGATTTTAGAATTTTGAAAGATACTGCTTACTGCAACCATTTTTTTTGTTGGTGCCAAAACTTTTGAGTTGTCTATTAGCTACCACCACGATTAATTTCGTACCTGTCCTACCAAAATAGATTTAGTGTTTTCATTGTTGACGACCAAAGTCAAGTTTCCAAAATCCCTAACTTTAAATGGCCACTTTCCATTTTATTAATTTCGTCCTTGTGCTATGACACAACCCCTTTATCACCCATTTAATGTTCCCCTTATATCATTGCCCTCCTTCCCACTCTTCCTCTCCCTCCACCTTCATTTTCCCAGCCCACAAATCTGTCTTTTCATGACCCGACTGGCTACAAAATTTCTCACGCATTGCATTGCATCGCTACTCTACAAAACAAGACAAGGGAAAAAAGAAAAAAAATAGACAAAAAAAGAAAAGTAAGGCGGCTACGACGCTTGGGTTCGTCGTCCTTCATTGGCTACACAAAGGATAACAAGCCACCAATCAAGGCAACTGTACCAATCCAATCCCGTTTAAGGCCCCACCAAGCGCTAGATGGTTACGAAGCGACAGATGGGGAAGAAAACAGAAAAATTATGGAGTAGCACGTAACAGTTTCAGGTGTGCGAAAATATGGGGCATAAAAATGACAAACGACACATAAATGGCGTTACGAGCTTGGCTACATGCACACTGGTCGAGGCACTCTCCTCTATGGATGGAAGCAAAATAGGCGAGAAAGTTGGCGCTTAGGCTGGACGGTTGAAGAAACATAAAGATAACTGACGGGGGAAGGGGAGGTGGAAGACGAAGGCATAATGTCGACTATACAACTCATTCTGTCATGGCACCAGCAATCTTCTTTCTCAAGGCGGCAAAATAGGCAATATTTCAAAAGTGCAACTAAAGTCCAAGATTGGACGAAGCAATATTCGTGTGGTCTCGTTGATACTGGAAGTTATGGCACTGAAGGAATTTACGAAGAAGTTTAGTGAATGATCTCAAAAAGAATTGATAGAATACATGCGAATTTGGGGGTCCTAAAATTTTTACGTTTTCAAATTTCTGTCAGATTCAGTGCTATAATTCTTTACCACGACACAAATTTATTGAGTTGGAAAATTTAGGACCACAACTACTTGAAAAAAAATGACTAAAGCTTTTCTTTATTGATAAAAGGTCTTCTAAACAATACCTAAACAAATACTTTGAAACAGTGACAACAATATTGTGTATACAAGATTTTTCGGGGACTTCCTGAAGAGGGAATAACCTTAAAATTTCCAATGAAAAGCGGAGGGAGGGGGAGGGAGGGGGGGAGTCGAGTGTTGTATATGTAACACTCGACGTCCCTCCCCCTCTACTTTCCATTTTAAATTTTAAGATTATCCTCCCGAGGAATTTCCCGAGAATTTACATTCCTCTAACTTCTGCATTTCTTTTGTCTAAGACGATTCCCTCGGGTGAGATCAGACTTTGAAGACATCCTGTATACACAACACAATATTGTTAAAAATTTCAGTTATTCATGTTCAGTTACCAGTCATATTTGACTGACATGGACCGATTTTGTTCTTACATCACATTGCTCCGTAATCTCAGTTAAGAACATCCTCAGGGCAGGATTTACGAAGACTCGTTTACTTCTGGAGGAGTAGACGTACAAACACGTAAATAAACAAACGAATAGCGTATTTTTAATGACATAGATGAAATGCACTCGTTCTAAGCAATGTGATGAAGGAAACTGTGAGCAACAATCATTGCAAATTAGCTTGCGTTCAAATAATCAGTACCGTACATCGATTTTGTGATGTTTTGGGGATCAAAGAAATTGTACGAAGCATGGATCGACGCCAATAGAGTTAGCGAAGTTAACGATTTGGCTACTTATTAATAAGGGCCGAAACAATGAAGTGCTGTGAACTGTTTCATTCGTTCACGGACTAACACAAAGGACACACGCAAAGTGGGTATTAGTCACCTGAGTCTTATTCGTTCATGTTTGTTTAAACCAATTTGTTGGTAATCTGAAGAAGTTGGATGGTTGGGGTAGAGGGGGGGGGGGGTGCCGAGGGAGAGTAGTACGCAGCTGAAAAAGCATAGTCAGAAGAAGATAATAGAAGAAGGCGACCTAATTGAAAGCGAGTACGATTTCTTGGTGTGTCATGCCTGTGAGCAGTATACGAGTTGTAAACGAATCGGTAGTACAAAAGAAACCGTCCCGAGTGAATCGAGACAACGCTGCCAGAGTGAGCTAAGCAACTGTTGTGAGTCTAGTATGGAAACTGGTCTAACCTGAAAGTCTTGAAAAATCATAGTGAGAAAATAATAGAGGATGGAGACCTTATTCAGACAGGCACGGTTTTTTGGTGTGGAATGTCTATAAACAGTACGTAGGCTAAGTTGTATACGAAATTGGCAGTACTCGAAAAACATTCATGCACAATCGAGACAATGCTGCCCGAGCGATGTGGGTCTGGCCTTGAAACTGATCTAGTTTGTAAGCCATAACGAAGGCAAATGGTCCCACAAAAGTTTGATTACCTTAAACTTACTCTTGCAAGAAGTAAAGAATAAATCACAAGGTAAAGGGTAAACTAAGAAAACAGTCTGCATTAAAGACAGGCCTTGTAAGGACACAAGATACAATAATCTGAGAAAGAAAAAAAAAGACAACTTCCCCGACTGGGACTCGAACCCAGGACTGTTTCCTACGTTTACTTTTGCAAGGTGTCTCAGATGACCTCTGGACGACATTCAGGGCGGTTTCTGTAAAGAACTTCCAGACATTACCTCAAACCCCACGTTCGTGAGCGCACTGTAGATTTTGCAGTATAATATGGATCACATTTTGTCTACAATTCACGCAATCAAATTTACTTTGCCACTCTCACAACCAAAATCGAGGAAAGTAACCTTTACGACCAGCTAGCTCCGTGGAATTTGGAACAAAACGCTTGACTAAGCAAGTACGATTGGGCCGACACCACCGCACACACGCCGTTTGATCAGAATAAAGCTGAAATGGTACCATTTGGCCTCCATACTTTGGTCATGTGTGCCAACCTGCGTCATTTCCGTTTTGTCGTTGGGTGCAGCCATCTTGGCGACAGCGGTTTATTTCGGGTTTGCCAACAAAGCCGAGAAGCAGGTGCTTGCACGACCGGACAGACAGACCAAGAGACAGACAGACATACATACTACTGGGTGGAGACAGGGAAAGGTCGGTAGCTAGAAAGGAAAGAGTAGGGGGTAGAGGGAAGTGTCCTGGGTGAACGAGGCGACAACGGGTGCTGGAGGCTGGCATTTCGCCAGGCGAGTTCATTTCAAAAATTGGACGCAATTGTGCAGAAATTTGCAGATGGGATGGGGGTGGAGGGGTGGGGAGAGGGACGTGGATCAATCATCACCTTGCCACGACGAATAGAGGGATGGGAGGAAGAAATTAAATGCGACGGATAGATAGACATAAACAGAAGCAGGTGTCGCTGACTTGCCCGTTCACACAGTCTGGACATTAAGCGAAGACATGTTTAAACACCCACGCTTTAAAATACGCGGCCTGCGTTAACGCCCAATTCGGACATATTTTTAAAACATACGAACAACTGGCTTTAAAGTTTCTGTCAGACCACAGTACCTAGGTCTATGAAGCTAACTCATCAAAACATGACCTTTTCAGCATCTTTGACAATATACGGGGTTGGGCATACCCATTGTCTAGGAGTCCAACGTATAATCCCACATAAACAAACACACATGTCTCCTCTACCTTCTTTAATTAACCATTGTCACGCACATTCCACGGCATTAATTTGCGTGCCCACCATTTGCCTCCCTGGCAGAATGCAGTCTTTCACACTGTCTACGTAAACAAATACACTTGTATACCTTCTTTAATTAACCATTTTCACACATATTCCACGTCATTAATTTGTGTGTCCACCATTTGCCTCCCTGGCAGAATGCAGTCTTTCACGCTGTCTACATAAACAAACATACTTTTCTACTCTACCTTCTTTAATTAACCATTTTCACACATATTCCACGTCATTAATCTGTGCGCCCACCATCTCCCTCTTGAGCAGCACGCAGTGTTTCAAGTTAGGAGCATAATAGTGTGAACAAACTATCTGTACCCCATTCCATGTTGACTAGAGCCGCCGCGATGTGCATTATCAGTGTTTCCCAAGAATACTATGACGTCCTCGTTCCTGACTCATCAGAGTCCAGTAGGTAAATCAGGACGAGGAATATCCTCTACTGGACTCTGATGATTCAGGCACGAGGACGACATAGGTATTCTTGAGGCACACTAATGGCAAACCTCGCAGCGGCTCTAATCAACATGGAATGGGATACAAATCTTTTGTTCAGACTATCACACTCATATTTTGAAAGACTGCGTGCTGCCAGGAAGGTATATCGCGTGAACACAATTTATTGACATGGAGTATGACCAACCCCCATATATTAAACTGGAAATGGGACTATGGGATTAAAAAGAAAACCTCTATAATGCTAAGGCCTTTCAATCAATAGAGTAAACGTTCTCAAAATAGACTCTAACGTTTGCTAGGAGTTTGACAACGTTGAATTCATGGTGCGGTTACACAGCGACTTGCTAGTTAAATTTAATCGATTACTAGCTTCTACTTGGTTAATACGAAACTCGTCGGTTACTTCTTAACTTTAACAGAGCATGTGGCTTTCAGAATTGCCCATACCTAGTAACCATGGCAACAAAGCAGATAGAGAGCGTCTCCCTGTGGCTCGTGATCAATGTATGACACACTTTTCGTTCCGAACTGTCGGAAGAAGCATATTTTTGTTTTTCACCACCTCTTGTTTTTCAGGAGTCGACATCCTACAGTTCTGATTGTAAACAGACACGGGATATCATTCTTTGCATATTCCGTCTGCGAGTTTTTGGTATTTCTGCTTGGCACGCTTTAGGATGTTTATCGTTCTTGTAGGAAGTATGCCTTCCCCCTCCCCTCCCAAACATTTCTGATTATGCTCACCCGGCGTTCCATTCTTCGTGTACTTTTTTCAGAGGTATGGGGGCCGTTTGGGTTAATGGCACGTCGACAGCTAGGTTACAGAGTTATGGATCCTGTTTTGACCTATTCTGGGTAGAGTGAAAGACTTACTACTCCTTCAGAGTTACAGCGTCTATTTAGACCTATTGTAGCCATATCCTCTAGAATGGTCACCCAGGGTCGAGTGAAAGACTAAGTTTCTTTATAGTTATGGCACCTATTCTGGCAAAATCCTTCCTAGAATGGTCACTTAGGATAGAGTAAACGAAGTAAACAGTCTGCATTAAAGACCGGTCTTGTAAGGAAACAAGATACACTAATCTGAGAAAGAAAAAAAAA
>JAHWFP010190669.1:0-16450 GCA_023313725.1 Lithobius niger
ACCGCGTTCCTGATGGTAGGAATGCAGGAACGCCGTGGATGGCCGGAACGGCCGAGGATAAGGGAACCGGAACGAAGATGGGGAGCTCAAGGCGGTCACAATGACGTGAACGCCCTAGGAGAAATGATGCCGAATGGACGGCTGCGCCGTATTATATAGACGGCTCAAATCTGCGCATGCGCAGAAGGTACAAGTCCGGCTGGGATAGAAGCTCCAAAGCTTCTAGGGAATCAATCAGCTCTGAAAGGAGGAAACGCTAATTGCTAAAACAGGTAATGTATGTTTTGGCAACTAAAAACTTTGTACAGGGTGGAAATAACGCTTCGAGTCGAGTCGTGATTAATGGGTGGTGTTGCTTTGTTGACCCTCAACAATGTTCAGGCTTCACTGGCTACCTTACAAAGTGGTGAACGTACCCATATGAGCTCGTTTTCGATCTGTGGTGAGGTTGTGGAAGTTATGTGTGAGTAGTCAAGAGTGGCTGGATTATTACATTGAGCTATACTAACGTACTTTGGCTGTCGTTATTGCTGACACATGTGTATGGGGTACATCATAACATTTGCCTAGGGTTTCCAACAAATAAGGCCATATAAACACACTTTGTTATTATATTATATCTTATTTAAATAGTTTTTACTCGTGTTCCACGTAAATAATTTGTGCGCCGACCGTTTGCCTAGTGGACAGCATGCAGTCTTTCAAGATAGGAATGCAAAAACGTGACAAAAAGATTTATATCCAATTCTACGTCGTTTAGAAGTACTGTTAGGTGTCCCGAAAATACAAATTCCTGATTTATCAGCGTCTCTACTGGATTCTTATGATTCAGGAACGAGAACGTCACAGGTATTCTTGGGACATGCTGAACGTCACACCGTGCAGCAGTTCTATACAACATGGAATGGGATACAAATCTTTTTGTCATAATCTTAACGGTTCTATCCTGAAAGATTGGGTGCTGTTGGGGAGCAGATTGTGAGCACACAACTTGCTGACGTGAAATATGTGTAAAAATTATTAATTAAAGAAGATATAACAGCCAAGTGTGCTTATGGGTTTATACGTTGGGCCCATAGGCAAAGGCGTGACACTACAGTGCAAAACATTTCCTGACATAATTCAGTATGCGATGACCAGTCTGACTACATTCCCAGTGTATGTAGTAGGTGCAGGAGGTGGTATGTCTCATGTAAGCATTTCCGTGAATCTAGGAAGTACAAACCTTAAATCTCGATTCTTTGCAGCGGTGGCACATGGGGATGTGTGTGGAGGCCAATATGGGCAAGATAGAGAGGGAAGAGTGCTGGTGTTGGCTACAGTTGCTCCTGTTTCCATTATGTTAAACTTCACAATTATGTCAATACCAGCCGTGTTGCCAACAGCTTTGTTTCTTAATCCTCTGTAGGGTAGCTGGAAAGTGTGGTCATGGTTTGGTCCGAGTGGCTACTAACCCTGTAGCTTCAGATCCTGCAGCTTTGGAGCCTGTTCTTTGAACCCTGCTTCTTCAGACCCTATGGCTTCGTACCCTGTAGCTTTATTCGAGATCAGATATCATCATGCTGACGTTTGGCTGGGGCGAGGGATAATCGTCTAACTGGAAAATCGCATAATTGGAAGAACGTATAACGGAAAACAGTATAACGGAATATCATCTAACAGGAAATTCGTATAATGGAAAGGCGTCTAACTGGAAATTCGTATAATGGAAACTCGTCTAATATCCCTGCCGCGCTCGCTGCGGCTATACATATAACATCAGAAACCGCAGTTAGACGTTAATCCAGTTAGACGTTTATCCATTATACAATTAGCCATTATACGATATTCCGTTTAGATGCTTTTCCGGATTTTCTATTTAGGCAGATTTTAGACAATTATCCCATTAGACGATTTTCCAGTTAGACGTTCGTCCGCCGCCCCGTTTGGCTAGCTCGGCCAACTGGGTATTTAGTAGGTTGATGCATCATGTAATAACGATAAAAATATAGTGTACACTGTTATAAGCAACTCGGTTCTCGTTTCACAAAAAAAATCTATTTCAGTTTTTGAGATACTTAATTCGTTTATGGTCGTCATTATGACGTTCGATGCTTGTTTCAAAAAAATCTGTTTCAGTTTTCGAGATACCTAATTGGTGTATGGTTGTCATTATGACCTTCGATGTATTGAAATGACATGTCATTTTTTATAATAGCCCATTCACACCACGACGATGTGAACGACCACTAAGTTACGACAGAACGTCGCTATGACAACCAACACCTCAGGCAGACGTCCCCAGCTGTTCGTTGTCGATCGTAGCAAACGCAAAGTTTCATATTTGTAGTAAGTTGACTGACGTCACCTACCAACCGACCTATGGCTTACAAGCTGCTGCGAAAATGATCGACGAAATACAAGATGGTGGCCGAAACACTTTAAAGCTTCAATTAATGCTTTTGCTTTCATGAACATCTCTGCGTAGAGAACAGCTAAAAAAAAAATTATGCTGTATTTAACGGTGGCATAATTTCCTAAATAAAATGTAGAAACACAGTGTGATAAGTCGTTTAGGCCCAACATCACCACGTAGTCTAGTTTAGAAAGGTAAGCGCTCCAGCTCTATTCATTCTGCAGCTTGATTTGTCCTTTGGTTGTTCGTTGGTCGGTCGAGCTGGTGTGACAGGGAATGATTATTACTGCTGATAAGCGCTACCGTTCCTTGTTTTTGTCGTTCGTTTGACGTGGTGGTCTGAACCAGCTCTAACGGGACTCTGCGTTACGACATTCTTAGTTTAAAATAGTCGTTAATTCATTTAATAGGGAAAACATACAGGAGGTGGTAAATACAGCGAGACTATCTAAATCACAAATGTAAGATACCATCAACACGATGTGCAGCCTGACAACGATGGAACAGAAACAACTTTCTTTTGTTGAAAGTATTAACCAAAAAAAAAATAGACTAAAATTGCAGAGCCTGCAGCTGCTTAATTTTAGTTTTTATTGCGTTACCTATTTTTATAGCGATTCCCTCCTTTTGAGCTATTATTCCCCTAGGAGCTTGAAAGTTGGCTATATACTCAGCGTAGCTGTCCGATGGCATTATTTCTCCTCACCCAGAACCTAGACAATGGAGGGGAGGCCTGGGTGGGAGTTACGGTAATGTATATTTTCGGTTAGACAATAAAAACTAAAATTAAGCAGGTGCAGGCTCTGCAATTTTAGTCTTTTTATAGCCGACGAAAAAATACATTACCTATTTTTATAGCGGACTTTGTAACCAGGAAAAGGGCTAGGTTCGCTGTCCCCTCTCGTACAAGCCTGGCAAAGACAACCCTGAGTCCTGGACCAATTTCACTAGGAGCCGAAACTATTTGCGAACTGAGGAGCGATCCGCTGTTTCGGAAAGGTTACATCCTAAGTGAGGTCAGGCAGTGCGGAAAAACGTTATAATTCAATAAAGGTTAACATAAGCAGAAGGAACCGCAAGCAGGGTTCTTAACACCGGTACAAGGTAGGAAATCAGATAAAATTCTGAAATCGACTACCTTGTTGGGAAGGATGGTGCTCCCAATTGTGAAGCGGACAGGCAGATGGCGCGTGTCGTCGTAAGTTCTCTAGTAAACTTGAGGAGTGGACACCGGTCGTAGGACGGGCTCTGGAAAGTGTGTGAAGTGGGCAAGCGGATGATGAGTGTCCTTATGATCAGAAGACGTAAAGAGTGAATACCATCCGGATGTGGAAAGTGAGAATGTGTCTGGCGAGCGCATGACGCGGCGAACTCGCAGCGGATGTGAGGAACCGTGGTAGACTGGAAATGTGGAACACAGTTTCGAACTTGAATCAAGAAGAGGGCTGGTTGGTGTAGGACGAGGAAAGATTTTTCAGAGGAAGAAGAAACGCTGGTTGTTGAATGCTAGACACATGTAAAAGGGTGATGGTATGGTTTCATAAAGTTGAAATTGTGAGGATAAGGTCCTACCAGGGAGGCGAGGATCGCGATTCTATCAACCCTACACGAGAGGCGGATGAAGCAGATTCCATGCTGAAGATCGTTGTGTCGAGGAACAAGAGACAGACGGGAATGTCTCAGTAGACACGGAAACTAGTGCTACGCCTGTGGCTTTGGATGAAGGATCTTGAAGTGGTAACCAGGATGCGGATGGAGAGAATGGTGAGGTGGACGTACGAGAACGGGTGTGTAGTTGTTTGTAGTGTGTACGGATGGGAGCACAAACATACTGCTAAAAGTGATGTAGACCAGGTTGCATGTAGTTGAGGATGTATTGACGTGAAGTCTGTGTGCAAACACCCATGAGATGCAAGAGGGGCGGATGCAAAGCTGCCCGTTGCCAAGTTTGGGTTGCCATCTGTCAAACTTGATTGTTTGTTTTCGTGTTTGAAACACAGTACAATAGCAGAGCCAACTGCGCATCCGCATTTAGCTAGAAAGAAAAGGTCACAAAAAATAGTGTCTTGTGCTTACAACAATTGAGGGTCAGAAGGGTAGGGATGGTAATGGTGAAGGAGCTTCTTGGTAAAGCGCAGCTAGGGACGGCGATGAAGTAGGTCCGCAGGACGAGGATGAAGTGGTGAACGGATTGTGGCAGAGGTAGTAGACGTCTTAGACAAGAAGTCTTAGACGTCGAATGTGGGAATGGGCACAGTAGTAGGCCCTCCAAGGTGGAAATGCAGGAATCGACGAAACTCGGGCATTGTGTACACGGAGCAGAGCATAGTTCACACGAAGGGAATGACAACGACGGTTTATCAGTTCGTGCTCATGGGAGTACGTATCGTTGACAGCACGGAAGAGAGTCTTTGTGGATATAAGGCAGGGAGAAATCGGATGGTCGTCCTGGAGGAGGTTGCTTGCGAAATGTAGGGGATGTGGTCCGTATTGGATCAGCCCTTGCAAAAAGTACCTCTAGTTGCTTCAGACGGAAAGGAGGACAACAGCACCGGGAGGATAGCGGATGGATGCTTGTCCGAGGAGAGGATGGATCGGTCCTTCCCCAAGCTGCCGCTGAAGCCGGAATGAAGGTGGCCTGGAGCGAAGCTTCAACCGGGAGATCCCTGGAAGCAGAGAGAATCCTAGTAGGGATCATCCTAAGATCGAGGATGAGTAGGACACGTCCTACAGGATGGTGAAGCCTGCTGGTCTCGAGGACCAGCGGACCCGAAGAAGAAGGGTTTTTTTTTGTTTTTTTTTTGGACTTGGAGTTGTACTTAGGCTTGCTTCAGAGCTCGTAATTCTACTCACTGCTGAGCTGCGCGTAACATCCGCTGTCTTGATTGATGATGCTTTCGTCAAATGATAGTCCATTGACTTGGCAAGACGGAGACGCAAATATGGCAGTTACATTCCTGTACGTCACACGTAATGAGGATGAGGTGAGGACGAGGATGAGGATCGAATTAATACGTTGTAGAAATTTTTTGGAAAGACCTAGGCAATTACAAGCCTTGGATGAGGACACATTCCCTTCTTTGGTTGGTGTAACTTCGGGTAACAGGACCTTCAGATGAAGAAGAGGTGGACATGGTAAATGATGAACAGGACACGAAAACTGTAAGGCACACAGCGATATGAATCGCAAGGTGAGTGACTGTAGAGGCGTCTGGCGTGAGACATGGCAACACTGAGCAGTCAGCGGGTGTAGTGCTGTAGGCGGGACCATGCAGTTGTGTCCTCCTTCCCTCCCCCTTTTTTTTTGACGTGTATATAACCGTAAAATTCAGGGTATTGTAATGTTTGGGGAGGCGACAAGCCACGAACTGATGAAGGGGACGAGGACATAGTCCTGGTAGATGTCCCTTGTCTGTATCTAAGCATACTGTGTGAAGCTGTAGTGAAGAATAAGACGGAGGACCAAGGATAGGACGGGACCGAGGACGGAGGACCGAGTCTTCTGAAAAAGGATAGGACGGAGGACCGAGTCTTCTAAAAAAGGATGTGTGCTTCTCATGGAGGAGTTGTTGCGTCTGTGAGCAGATGTAAGAGTGGGGATGGTTGGGATAGGACGGGATGGTTCATCCGGGGTGGACGAAGGTCCTGCATTGTCGAGTATAGGCCTGTGACGCTTAGGAATCAAAGCAAGCCAGGCTGAAGTGTAATCGTAGACTGGAGCCTTCAGTTTAAAAATTTGGAGTGATGAGTCCATGAGGGTATTCACGTTGGATGGAGTAAGCGGATCGTTGGTCCGCTGAGTGGTGGAGCGTCTTGTTACTGAAGGACGGGATGCGTGCGAGGAGTAATCAAGAGGAGTGAGTTGCGGACCCACGGAGGCGGTCAACTTGCCAGCAATCTTCCGGGTTTTAAGATGTAGCTTAATGCAAGCATAACATTTCTTGGTACGAGATTGTTCATCAGCAAGGGATCGCAGGTCCCGTGCTGGCGGAGGCTGACTGCAAGAGATCGGGGACGTGGCTGCAGTGTCACAAGGCATCGGACCAGATGGTTCGGAAAGAAGAGGATTGGGCGGCGGATGAGGCTGCTCCGACGAATCTTGGGCTGAAGTAGGTTCGAGAATCTCGATGTCAGCCGCAACCGGAGGGACCGGAGGGGATGCGGAGCGAGGAGTGTGGGAAGAGAATCCAACCCTCGGTGTCCCTTTAGCACGAGGCATGAGGATGGTCAACAGAGGATAGGAAAGGACACAGCGGACGGCGCACAGCTGGGAGCGAAATGAACAGCGTGGAACGTTTTAAATGAGAAAGTAGGGCGGCGCAGTAGTTCGCATTAGGATGCGCAGATGGTGGCCGTGCGGAGGGATATGATATTCATTGGTTAAACAACAGCATTAAATGCTGGAGGAAAAGGGAAGCGGAAGTTGACAGTAGGTGGTGAAGTAGTCCAATCCAAGAAGGCCTTCTCCTGCCAAGGACCTCGACCTCCCGGTTGTAGCTTGGCTCCCGGCTGCCTCTGTTCCATCTTCAGGGACGAACAGACAAAGGACCAATGCGTCCTCTTCACACAAGAACTCTGACGATCCTCAGGACCGGGTCCTCCCATCCTCTACGGCCCACATCCGCAGGCGCTTCCGTCCACGGGATGGCCACTGCTAGAATTCACTCTTCTACTACGGACCTTCTGGATCCCCCAGTTGATGCCTCACTCCCGGCTATCTGTGATCCATCATTAGGAGCGGACAGGCAGAGGACCAATCACAAACACACAGAACCACCGTCCTCTCCACACAGAACCACCGTCCTCAGGGCTAGCTGGCCTCACCATCCTACGTATCACTGCGCATTGTGGCCATCCTTTGGCTGTAGGTGGATAGGATGCAATATGTAGGATGGAGAGGGCAGCCGGTCCTAAGGACCGGCGGATCTGGAAGAGGCGGATAAAGCCTTGTCTGAGGAGAGGATGAATCTACCCGCCACCCACTTGCTCCTAAAGTTGGAATAGAGGTGGCCGGGAGCAAAGCTCCAACCGGGACATCCAAAACATCCCAGGCAGTAGAAGGCATCCTAGCAGGAGCCATCCTTCAAATGAAGTCAAGTAGGATGGGATGATAATGCTGCGTCCCATAGGATGGGACGCGTCCTGAGGACTAGCGGACCCGAAGGAGAGTGGGGAGTGCTCAAGGCGGTCATGTCGTTGTGAGCACCCTAGGAGAAATGATGCCATCGGACGGCTGAACCGAGACTATATATAGCCAGTCCGCGCATGTGCAGTAGTACAAGCCTAGCTGGGAAGCCAAGCTTCTAAGGGAATAATAACTCAAAAGGAGGGAATCGCCACAAAAATAGATAATGTATATTTTCGTCGGCTATAAAAAAAAAATTAATTACTCATAAACAAAAATCATTTGCAATATAAACATTGTTTGGTAAGCTTTTTTAGGTCCGGCATACAAAGTGAAAGATATGTTTTGTAGAGGCCTGAAGTAGGTTACAGATTCTTACAAGAATTCACCAAAAATTCACCCAGAGTGCTAAATTCCTAGCAGAATTTAACACTAACTTTTGGTTTGCATTTCAAGTTGAAAGTAAGTTGTTGCTAAACGTTCACACGTTTTGAGTTCGGAATGCTAACAGGGTTTTCACCAGCCATGTTAAATATTGGCAGAGAGTTCTCTATACCTTGGGCAATAGACTCTGAAGGAAGCTACACGTCCGATGCGGGCAACCAACAGGGCAGAAACACGACATGGCATTGTACAGCAATTTCAAGACATATACAGGCAGGCTACAGAAGCAATCATCATGAATCGCCGAAGATCTCCTACGATAGACGACAAACTGATCAATATTCTGAAGTTGGAGACTTTGTTGCAAAAGTCCTCCCATTCCTCCCATCATGGAATAAGTTTTAATAAACTCTTGTAGTGTTTTGTAGATGCCAAAAGAAGGGGACAGTTCCTTACGAGAATTCACCCTTAGCCCAGGGTGCTAAATTCCCACCTGAATTTAGCACTAAATTTTGGTTTGCTTTTCAAGATGAAAGTAAGTTGTTGGTAAATGTTTGCACGGTTTGAGTTCGGTTGTTAAGGGTGCTTCTACAAGTTTGCAACCTCGTTTTTCCAGACCATTTTGCATGCTAAAAACGTAATTCAGAAAGTTTATATTGTGTATGGCATTGCAAAACGGTAAAAAGTCACAATTCGGTGAGCATTAGCGAGTTAAGGAAATTTTATTTGAAGAATTGTACTGCAGAGCTGAAAGATGGTGTCTCGAATCGGGAAGGATGCAGCATCTGATGTACAAGGAACTGGACAGACACCGCAAGGAGGCTTCACTCCCACCCCATAAGCACAATTACTCACTATACCTGAGAGAGAAAAGGCAACGAGCCTGCAAGTAGGGTAGCATTTCACCTGTTACGAAGGCAGTGACGGAGAAAGCCACATCTTTTCGTCTGATGATTTAAGGGATTTCTGTGAATACATGGCGTAAACAAACAACACACGCCGACAACGTGCTTTTCAGAAACTGGACGTTTTGGAGAAGGAGAAGAACAACTTTGTCCTTTCAGCTTTTCTTCTAACGACATGACGTCCTATAATGGGCCCTAAATTCGGAAAATCATGGGAGGTCAGGGAATGAGCCAGGGCCCTCCTTTAAGCATACGGAAGCGAGAGGCAAGCGCAGTTTGTGCCAGCAGATCACAGCAGCCAGGCAGCTCAGGATTTTCAGTTTCTAATTGGTGCATGTGGCCAGTCATCAGCAGCTAGGACAATATTGGGTTCATGCGGACGGGGAGGACGCTGGGGATGGGATGGAAGGGATTGGGACTGGTGTCCCCGTTATAGTGCCTTTTCCTCCATTTTTTTCAATGCCAGCTCACCAGCTTCATTGGGAGGCAAAATATGCAGGTCGGACACATTCCACGCTGCGGCTGGTGTGGCACATTGAGGCATGAGGATGGACTTAACCAGCCGTCAATGGAAACAGGAGAAGAGGCAGCAGTTTACGGAGTGTTCGTCGGCATGGTGTGGTCATCAGGTACGCTTCTGTAACAAATACGGAATGGGCCGCAAGTTGGCAGCAGGCCAGGATGTCGTCGTGCTGCAAGATTGGAGTGAAATGGAAAGTACGGTGGCCAAGCAACAACACCAACCGGTGTAGGTAGGCACACATCTGTGTACTCTCAACGTCGACGTCAAGACGGTTAACGTGGATATGCGGACCGCGGAGCGGCCCAAAGGACTGTGGTGGTCACCTACGTGTGTCAATCCCAGTAACTGCGAAGGGGCACCTGGCAGGGGAAGGGAACCATTATCCTGGCGTCAGTTTCAAGGAGCTTCTGAGATTATGAATACGGTTGTTTGCAAATACGGTTGTTGGTTTCTATTGCCTTTGAGAAAATATACATTACCTGATGGATTCCATGAACAGGTGACACATCTGGACAAGTTCCTGCAGGCGTTCCAACGGCTGCCTGCACTTTCAGTACGAGGGGAGGGCATGGGAGCGACCAGTGGTGCTTTCGATGATGTGCTTGCAGCATTGGACTGTGACTCCTCGTCACCTTTGAACTCGTCCTTTGAGGTAAAAGATGGATCTTCGGACGTGGATGTGACGTGGATTCGTCTTTATGGTATACCATTGCTTTGACATGAACACATGATGGTTTGTGATTGCATGAATCGTGTGTGGGATACGGTTTTTGGTGGCCATTCATCACCACCTGCCTGCGGTAGCGGTGTAGAGCTTCTTAACACTGGCTTTATGTCAGACTTGTATCACAACTCACGATCGAAATTTATGGTGTCGTGATGATTGCCAGAATGGCTGATGATCACTCGCATTGTACTAGGCGTGGTCGAACGTGGTTGTCATTCACCATCATTTGTGTGTCGTTTGTTTTTGTAAATTACAATATATCTTGTAATCGAGACTTCGATTGCAACTGATGCGATGGGGTGTCACTGCGGAAAAAAAACTATTTACCCGAGTTTTGCCCCCCCCCCCTGGGGGGGGGGGGCAAGGTTCTACCTCTGTCTGTTTTCGAAGGTTTTCACCTTTAAATCACCTGTCTTCCCCTTACGACTGATGTCACAACTACGTCAGAGCCAAACCCAATTACCAGTAACATGAGTCACCTGCTCGGCAGTGTGACTGAGGTGTAAGGGCCGCTATTTACAACACCAATAGTAATGCCGCCCAATCACTAATCCCTGTAGTAGGGATTGGGCAGCATTGCTATTGATTTGGTGTTCTAAATAGCGCTTTCACCCGAGTCATGCTGCCGAGCAGGGGACTCATGCTTCAGGTAATTGAGTTGAGCTCTGACGTAGTTGTAACATCAGTTTTAAGGGGCAGACAGGTGATATCCCGATGAAAACAGATTTTCGGAAGAAGTACAGTACATCTGAATTGGAAGTATTCTTGTGTGTTGGCACATCAAAAGGCCTGGCGTCCCAATAAAAGGCCAGCACCTTTGCTGTTGCGGCATTCAGGCATGGGCAAGTGCTCATAAGCAGTGTTCCGCCTTGGGCAGGAACCCAATCAAGCGAAGGAATGCATAACGGGATTTCTTTTAACGAAACATCATGCAGGACCCAATCCAGGCTAGTGGGACCAGATAATCAAGCCGAGACTGATAGACGGTATCTGTGCAGGATTGCGGTCCTGTAACCATAAGTGTGAAATCAGCATCATCAGGTCATCGTGGCTAAGCGGTGAGAGAGCTCAGCCTAGTTGCTGGAGGTTTGCAGATCTGGTCGAACCCCTGGAAAGGGGACCTTGGCAAAGTCCCCGCCAGGACTGCCGGCCAGGGTAGCGTGAGAGGCTACCATGCTCCTTCAGTGGCTATGGGATGTATTCTGGCTAATTCTGGACAATCTTTCGGCCCCGACGATGATTGGAGGTTTCCCAGATCGAATCCCCGGGCTGGCACCTCCCTTTACCAAATTTCTTCTTCACTAAAAAAAAAATCTGGTAATGTTCAAAATTGAGCCCGTTCAGCCATACAAGCATTAATTGCTTCGGCTGACACAAGGCTCGTCAAAATAAAAAAAACAAAAATAGTATTATCCTATGTTGGCTTATCATCATATTAAAGTGGCACTATCACCGATTGAAAGTAGACAACATCTAGCGCTATGTAGTACAGTACTATCTAGCTGTTGCTTGCACTAAGTGAAGGAATGCATAACGGCATTTCTTTTAACGAAACAAACAAGCCACGCCATCCTTAATTATTGAGTGAAATTTGGTTCGTCTTCGTGCGCCTGGGAGCAAGCTACGAAGGTTAACAATATAACATAACTGCCGCTAGATGGCACCACGGCATTTTCGTTCGCATTTCAATCGGTGATAGTGCCACTTTAAGTAGTCATTAACTAGGACGGGAGAAGATTATACTGTAAAGTTGCCATCTCTTGCTTGCTGACTTGACCGTAATTACCTAATGACTGTAATTAGGGCTAATTACGTCGTTCTATTTGAACGCTGCAAAGATACATTTGCCAAGTGTGGTATGCGGGCCTTTAGCTACAATTTCCACGTGCGAGACACGTGCGTTCCTTTTACCGAAAGAGTTTCCATATTTTGTAGCGAGAACTAGCCCTTATATTGAAGATGGTTTGGCGCGAAGAGAAGTCTTTCCCAACAAGAACGCAACAAGGACAGAACTCTATTCACGAACTGTCTTGTTGGACAATTTCTCGATTCATGTGCGGATTATTAAATGTTTATTTTTGTAAATTGCGTTATGTCTAAGGAAGAAGTAAAGAAGTTTGAATTTAACAAGTCTGCAGTGAACCCTTGAAATTACATTGGTGGCAGCGGTGTAGCCGTACTTACACGTCGAGGAAGCAGCTGGATTTCATGTCGATTTGTTCGAGTTTCAACGGTCAGGGTGCTGCCTTTGTGTCTACATTGGCAGTGGTGAAGCAAATTGCGTCTGCATCAAGTGTAAAGTAAATACATTGGTGACAGCGGTCAAGCTGGACTTACACGTCGAAGAAACCAGCAGTTTTGGCTTACATCCGGACTTTCACGTTAAAGGGACACAGCTCCATCGAAAGTCGGCGGTAATGTCAACTTAGATGGTAGTGGTGAGCTTCTCCAACTCAGTGGGTTCACTTTCCATGGCAGAATTTCGACTTTGGCGGCAACCAGCGTGGGAGGAAGATTAAAGGGGCTTCCTGCTGTTCAAGAAAGACAAGTCAAGAGACGGAAAAGCTGAGCTGGCAGACAAGATTGCGACTGGACGAGGGACGGAGGACATTCCTATCAGCGAGAGTGGGCGGTAATGCTGCACTTCGTCGTGTGAGAAGGAAAATTTCGGCGAATTCCGGTAATGGCAGAAGCGAAATAGAGTTTGAAGTCATCGTCAGTGCAAGCCTGGGTTCGTCAGTTTGGATGTAGAAGTCGTCTTGGCAGCGTCTCCATAACGCGGCAACAGGTGAGCTGTGGCAAACTTTTTTTACACCTTGGTATTAGGGCGTTTGAGAAAAAAGTGTTGTTTAAAGCTTGCGGGAACTGTTGTGCGTGTTGGTGCTATTTTTTGATTGTTGGTTGCTTAGGTAATTAAGTAATTTTACAATGGAGTTGCTTAGTGATAAAACTGTCGTTGAATTGAAAGCTGTGTGCGAGGAATTAGGGTTGCATGCGCCTAAGAAAAAAAGTGAAATTCTGGCTATGTTTAAAGGTGGGTTGGAGGGAGAAACTTTGTTGGCTGATGATCTAGCAGAAGCAGTTAAAACTGTAGAGGAGGCTAAAAGGGTAATAAATGAAGAAAAAGAGAGGGAATTACAAGAAAAAGAAAGGGAAAGGCAGGAAAAGCAAGATGAAAAGGAAAGGCGAATTTTAGAGGCTGAATTAGAGAGGGAAAGGATAAGTGTAAGAAAAGAAGAATTAAGAAGGGAGGAGGCTTTAAGAGAGAGGCAGGACGAATTAGCAAGGGAAAAATTAGCAAGGGAAAAAGAATTAAAGGAAAGGGATGTAGAATTTGAGAGGGAGAAATTGGCTAGGCTAGACGAAATTGAAAGAGAAAAATTAGCTATAGAAAGAGAAAGATTGGATCGTCAGGCAGAGCTAGAACGAGAGAGGTGGGAACGGGAAGATAGATTAACGAGGGAGAAACAGGAGCATGAGCTGCGTATAAATGAAAATGCTAGGCAGCATAATGATGAAATGCAGGCAAGAGAGTTGTCCTTTAAGCAAGAACAATTAAAGGTAAAAACAGAGTCTGTGCAACAAGAAAAACGTTATGACATGTCGAAGTTGTGCCAACCCTTCAGGGAGAAGGAAGACAACATATTAGTTTTCTTGTCTGGTTTTACTAGAATTTGTGATAGGATGGGCTTTAACAAAGAAGAGTGGCCTTTCAGATTGTTATCTTTGTTAACAGGGAAAGCGCGGGAAACACTCATGCGTCTTTGTGATGATGACTTTGCAAAGTTTGATCTGTGTGTGAAAGCTCTTAAAGTAAGATTTAATGTTACAGAGCAGTGTTTACATAACCAGTTTAGGTCAGCAAAAAAAACTGATAAACAAACGTACTTAGATTTTGCTCACACTTTGACAACACTGGGTACTGAATGGGTTAAGGAACTGGATTGTGGGGATTCTTTCCAAAAATTGTTCCAGCAGGTATTAATAGAGGACTTTTTGAATAAGGTACCAAGTCCGGTAAGAGTATGGCTTATTGATAAGGGTAAACAAGAGTCTGTTTTGAACTTAGCTTCGCTTGCAGACGATTACTGCGCTAATCGCCAAGAAGCAGTTCTAAGACAGGGGAGTGGTTCTGACAATGGAAAAGGCGGACCACAGGGCGGAAATAATTACCGTGGAGGAGGTAACAATGGTAATGGTTATGGCAGGTATCGGAATGGTAATGGTTATCAAGGTAGTCAAGGTAACAGAAACAATGGAGGCAACCAAGGGAATGGTACTAGTAACTATGGGAACAGTAACAATGGTAATGGTAACAATAGCAATAGTACTAGAAATGGTTCAGGTAATAATGGTACGAGCAATGGTACTACAGCTTCGGCTTACAATGCGCAAGCAAGGCCGCAAGCTAACGACAATAATCAGTCTGGTAGGAGAGCGCCTTTAAAGGCGGACGAGCCACGCAACTGCTACATTTGTAGCTCGAGCTCGCATTTGAAAAGGGATTGTCCCAACAATGGTACCAAAGCCTCAGTGGGAAATGTATGTACTCAATTGCCTAGTGTACACAGTGGAAAGGAGGTTAGCTCTTTTAAAGGTAAAAGTGGTACACAGTCGGTGGAAAGCCAGTTATGTAAGAAATGTACAATTAATGGAAAACCTGGTAGGTATTTGCTGGATACATGTGCATTTATGGATGTGGTTTCAAGTAAAATAGTAGAGCCTAGTTCGTTCACTGGGAAACGAGTTGTTTTGTCGTCAGTCATAAGTAAAAACGTGACTGAGTTTCCTGTGGCAAAGGTAGAATTTGCTACAGAGGATGGCTACATTATGGTGGAATGCGGTGTGTCGCCATATTTCAAAGGAGAATCGTACGACCTTTTGCTTAGCCAAGAGTCTTATGAAAGGCTACAGAAAGTTGAAACAAAGGTAAACAAAACGGTGAATGTGATAACTAGGTCGAAAACAGCTATCAATAGAAAGAAAAGTAACGAAAAGCAAGCTGTAGATCAGTTTATTGATGGTGAAGTATTGGATAGTCTTTATAAAGTGGAAGATCAAGAAATGAAGGAAAGTGTTAGACATGTTGCAAGTAAAAAGGAGGTAATGGCTGAAAGCTGTGAAAGTGGTGTCAAGGTCGAAGATAATGGGCTTGCACAAAAGGATACAGATGTTCAGTCACAATGCGTGTTAGCCAATAAACAAGCTAGTGTTGTGGCTGACTCTGTACAGGGTAGGGGAAGGACAAAAACAGTTGCAAGGAAAGAAAATTTAGGTTTGTTGACAGCAGGATTTCAAGACTTGTTAGCTGTTAAAGCTGAAGTTTTAAAGCAAGGGCAGGTGCTTGATCCTGGGTTGGAGGGATGTCGAGTGGCAGCTGACATTGAAGGTACATCTTTTTTTTGGAAGGATGATGTCTTACGTAGGAAATGGTCGGCAGTAAATGGCACCAAAATGTGTGACCAGGTAGTGGTACCAAAAATGCTTACGGAGCAGCTGGTAAGAATGGCACATGCTAATGCCTATTTTGGGCACATGGCCACGAAAAAGACTATTGCCAGGCTGCGTGAAGTATTTTATTGGCCAGGAATGTGTGCACAGGTTAAGGATTGGATAAAGCGGTGTGAAATCTGTCAGAAAAATGGAAAAGGCTTGAGAAAGGGGAGGGAGGAAATGATTTTGGTTCCTGTTGTGGAAGAGCCTTTTCTTAAGGTGGTAATCGATTTTGTCGGGCCTTTCAAAGTGACATCCAAAGGAAATAAGTATGTCTTAACGGTATTGGATATGGCGACCAGATATCCGGAAGCAGTGGCTGTCAGGGAGGCTAACTCACACACTGTAGTAAATGAGTTGTTGGCGATTTTTTCAAGGGTGGGGTTCCCGGCCGAACTCCAATCGGATCTTGGAAAACCGTTCGTTTCTGAGCTGACAACTTGTTTCTTGGAAAGGTGTGGTATCAGTCTTATAAATAGTACTCCTTATCATCCTCAGTCTCAGGCTGTGGAAAGAATGCACAGGACAATGAAGGACATAATCAGGGCTTTAGTTTTAGAATATCCGGACGAATGGGATGATGCCTTAGCACCAGCCATGTTTGCAATTAGGTCTACTCCTTGTGAGACGACAAACTTCACTCCGGCGGAGTTAGTTTATGGGCGGAATGTGAGGACGCCACTCACACTCATAAGGGAGAAATGGCTGGGGAAGGAAGTGCAAGTTAGTCCTTCAGTGGTAGACTATGTAGTTGAGCGCTTGAATGATTGGGAACAAGCAAAGGAGTTAGCTAAAACAGCAACTATGGCAGCTCAACAAGGAAATAAAGTCTTTTATGACAAGCAAGCAAGGACAAGGCAGTATGAGCCTGGAAGTAAGGTGTTAGTTTTAAAAATGG